>JAZBGX010000550.1:0-29389 GCA_037414775.1 Zonitis immaculata
AATTAAACAAATAATTGAGCAAACATTTTTATTTAACTTACATTAGATGTTGGTTGGCCAAAAATTACAGCTACCGTATCTGGTGGATTCCGACAAGAAAAATTCCAATTCAAAATTAAATTACTACTCTGTGCTGATTCAGTTAAATATAAATAGCCACATCCTGTAAGACTTTAATTTTGAGAAATTTTATAAATGGATTCGTCGAAAAATAAAAATATCAATTAAAAAAATATATATATACCTAGATTTTCGTTTATGGATATTAGATAGATGAAAATTGTGAAAATTTCCCTAATTAATTCTCCCATTTAATGGCTGTGGTTGTTGTGACAATAAAGAAAATTTTTTGTACGTCGATATATGGAGTTTTCCTTTTAAATAAACAGTTTGATAGAAGTGGAAGGAGAGAAAAGGCTTTGTCAACGTTTAAAAAACGATGACGTCTATTGTATGTTATCGATAAACAAAATAATAATAATTAAAAAAAATCATCATAAATTAAATCATGATAAAATTTGTTTTGCACTCTCTACTTAATTTTTTGTTCTGATCCAAAATCTAAAGATGATCATTTTTTTTTTAGATTAGAAAAACTCAGTCCTAATCCAAAACTATTTTTTTAAAATATTTTTGATTAAAAATCACGCCTTAGATGGGGAATGATTTTTTTTAAATTAAAAAAATATTGCCCAGCTGAGATTTGTCTTGATTAATAAAGCCTGCAGTTAGACCACCGTAACTAATTTATAGAGCAATTTATTTAGAAGTAAACTTGATAAGAGCGAGTTACCATCAAAACAAATTACTGGACAATACCACTATAGAACAAACAAGGATATTTATAGAGTCCTCCTTTTAAACAAGTGGTTACAACTAAACTAGACAGATTTAGGTAGATTTGTTTATGTGAACTCAAATAGAATAATAATACTATCCAATTGAAACAAACACATTCTAATATTTTTAATTAATCCGGTCCTGACTACTTAATAATCAATTCAGTCGTTGCGAAACAAAACAAAAAAATGGTTAACGCTTCAGTGTGAATGCGCCTTTGGATTCTATTGTATTATCTAAATTGTTTTATTGAACAAAAGAATTCAATTAATATCAGGGGGATTATGGCGACCTAATCCCGATCTAATCGTCAAGTTTTCATTTATTGTCCTATCAAGATCGTTTGTCAATATGAAAAGAATGATGTCGATTTATTATTTGTTTTTGCAATATTCGGGTGAAAATAAAACAATTTTTTGTTGTTGTTGGTATTTTAACGTTTTTTTAATCGTTCAAAATTGATTTGAATAGCATAATTGATAATATAGTTGCCTGTAAAAAAATCTGTAGCAATTATATTTAAATTATTTTGACCCATTTCACTCAACCAATCAGTTAATTCTCTATTAACTGTATTCGCCATATATTTCAAACTTCGATTTGGATGCAATAGAATATAAGTTAAAGACGGTGTTAGTTCAGCCATAATTACCCACATTGGATTACCAACAGGTGGTTTCAAAGTATAATATTTAACGTAATTACGTAAATAACGTAAATGTTCCGTATTGGGCCATTGCCTTCGTATCGCCGGCCATAACCAAGAACAATCTACATACAAAATCCAAAAATTAACGTTAATTACTATAGATCAATTTCGATTTGTTGCGTATTCAAAATTACTTTCCACCCAATTTTTGTTCGAATAACTGACAATAATGCGTTTATTCGATTGCCACATTTCGTTCAATTTCGGTCCTTGTTTTGTTAAGATTTTCGGTCGTGCATGAATATAATTGCCTAGAATCTCCCAAATTGTGCCCAATAACAGACGATGGTCTTGGTCATTGAAATGTCTAGGATATGGAAATCGATGGAAATCTAAAATTACAACTTCTTTCGGTGATTTATCCAAAAATTCCACAATACTCTCCAATTCCGGTATTAAAGGTGTACATTTTATAAAATCATGATTTATAAATAATCTAAAATCTATTAGTTAATAATTTATTATTTATAAACAATTTAGTGATATAAAAACAACAAACTTTAATGGTGATTTACCATAAATACCAATACGCATATCAAAATAACGTACACCATAAACTAATTGATTCCAAAAATTTTGATCTTGATTTAAAGCATATTTCGTTAGAAGTTTCGGGTAATTCGAATGGAATGCACCCGAATTGTGTGTACCAGGTATCATTAATTCATTAATTCTAAGCTCACCAAAACTACAATAAATTAATAATTCATTAAAGTAATTAATTCTACTTGATTGATTTTAATTGATTGAACTTTTCCATCCATGTAGGTTGGATATTGTAGCATGATGTATATTGAATTCGTCCATTTTTCAAACTTGTTATATAATAATTGAAACATTGTGATTTTAGAATGGGTGTATTATTGTTTTGTTTATCCCATCCACCAGGTAGTTCATCGATCATTGATAATTTGGTAACATAATAGCCTTTTGTTATTGATCGAGGTATAATTGTCGTTAAATTTGCTGTTGTTGGCTGGATTGAAACGAACGAAAACAGAAAAATTGACGATTAATAAACGGAATTACATCAATGAATTTATTTGACAGTAGTGTCTGTCAAGAAATTGACAAAAAATATTTGGTAAGAGCTTGGAACGACACATTTTTGAAACATCCAAAATCCTAAGATTCTTCACTCTTGCTGGTTTTGTTTCTTCAAGTACAGTATTGGTCTTGATTTTAGACTTAAGTCTTGGTCTTGGCCTTAGTCTGGTTGTTGATCTTGCTTTTCTGCAAGACCAAGACCAAGACTAAAAATTTATGATTAATCTTATTATTGAAATTCCCTTGAAATATTGTTATTTTTCTCAGGCAAATTAAAATCAAATAGACCAAGTTTCACACTATGATAAACTCAATTTACAATTTTGAATTTGCATGACTATTTTGCATTTGTTTGACTTGAAATAAAACCAACAAATTCTATCTAAATATTATGTTCAATTTAACATCAAAAGAAACTCACTTATGTCTTATTATTATTATTATAAAATAAAATTATAATGCTTATTCAAATTCAACAGATTAAATTAAGCTCAAATAATGTTAAATATTATTATTTTCTTTTGGTGGAAAGCTCTATGCATTTATATAACATCGTTAATTTTCAAGTAGGCAAAACTTTACCATCACTTATAGAAAAAAAACAAAACAAAACAAAAAAATACTTACATTTATTCGAGGATCTTCTCTTGTTAAAACTATAACATCTGGTTGATTTTTACAAATAGAATCCCATTCCCAATTCAATGTAATTCCGGTAGTTACCGTTAAAAATAAAACACCACAAGCTTAAATTTCACAATAATTAACAATAATTAATGGAAAATAAAAAACAGCAGCAACTCACTCTTACTAATTGTCAATTTAATAAAATTAATTTGTAACATTAATAAAATTCTATCCATCATTATTAGTCAACGAATTTCAGTAGAATATGGGAGATAAAATCACTATAGCAGCATCAAATAGCGCATCTGTTACACTTTACTGATTTAATTAAAAAACAAACAAAAAAACTAATTATAATACGAATTCTGTAAATTTAATTAAATTCAACAAATACAGTTGACTAGTGTTATGTGAATATTATCGTGATAGATAAGAAGTATAGGTCGAATTTTTAATTATAATACAGTCTTAAATGTTAAAATATAGTCAATTCCATTGAAGACGATCCACTAGTCCACACACATCAGCAGATATGTATGATGCACATTCTAACCATTTGCTATAATCACTTGAACAGCAGACTGTTATAATTTAGACTGTGCGACTCAAATTCTACCGTAGCGTCGATCCTCTCCAATGAAATTCACTATAGTTTCATAATCGCAAGGGATGTTGTTGATTGTAATGTAGATTTCTATCCCTATTTTATAGAGACTACTAAAAGTTTTATATGTGTGTAAATTTAAGAAATATACGAGGGGAATTCTATAGACAAGTTATCTACATGATAATGAGTCTTTTTGATAGTTGTTTACCGAGTTTCCCCAACATGGGATTGTTATAAAATTCAACATACAAACGAAAGTAATTATCGTAAAACAATATATTATATATATATATATATATAAAAGCGAATGATCACATATATGGCAATATGATGCTTCTTGTTTTTACGATGCAATGTTGATTAAAGTCACTCGGTTATACAAAAAATAATTTAGTTTTGAACAAGAAGTTACTTTGTTTGAGAGCAGAAAAATGCTCGATTCATTTTGGTTCAGTTCCCGAGTTTCATTGTAAAAAATCCAAAATGAAGACATCACCCCAGTGAAGTGTATTTGGGAGTTTGGATGGATGACAGGCTGATTTTCGATCAGCTTGTTGGAAAAGAGCACAAAACCTTGAATTCTTTGCCATGAGTTCTGCTAATAAGCATTGTTGGCCCTTGAGGAGAATTCTATACTCAGTGGTTGAATCTATCTCACTATATGCGACACCAGTATGAAGCAAGGTGTACAATATCTCAGGTTTTAGGGAGTGAGAGTTCAGCACTACCTGGAGCAATCTTTGCTTCAGGTGTCCATGAGATTTAGTGAGGTTGCTTTAATTTGGGGATGAAAATAGGAAACCGCTCGAAACATATTTTGCAGATCTGGGCTTGTGGACTCTGAGGAGAAACCCAGACTGGCGTAATAAAGTAACCTTTATCGTTTATATGGTCGATTCGGCTGTTTGTAGTTTAGTACACTCTCGATAAGGTCCTGTGTATTGCTGATGTTATCATTTAAAATTGTTTTGAATCATTTATTTATCTAGGGAATGAGCGGAAGCAAAATTTCAATAAATGTAAAATTAAATATTTATTTCTAACAAATTTTAAAAATAAATTTATGTTACAAAATAAGGTAACTTACGGACTATAGAGATTCTGTACATAAAATTAAAAATTAAAAATATAATAAAATAAAATGAGGTAGAACAAATATCAGTCCTATTGTATTTGGTGGGCAATTTTCATCTTTGGAAATTGAGGAAGTTCTGCAATAATAATAATAATCTTGAATTAAAAACCTAAATAATATTAAATTAAACTTGCCCTTAACTTAAGGTTATAATTTTTGTTTTTTGTTTAATTAATAATCGTTAAATATAAAAAATAAGATCTCTACAATAAATATTTCTTTATATATTTACAAATAAATTCGAATTGAATTATAGTTGAGCTCAATTGGAACGTAATTTAACGCCATTTATTATTATTATTATTGTTTTTTTAGGTTTTTTTTTGTTTTGTTTGTGTTTGGCGATCACTCAAAATTTATTTACATAGAAAATTAATTGGATTGTTGTGTTAATAAATTCAATAATTCGGAATGGTCCATATTGTTCAGTGTTTGCATATCAATACCTAAAGCTTTAGCAACACTTTCCATATCGAGACCGAACGATTTTAATAATTCTAAAAAATCCATTTCTTCACCTGTAAATGGATTATGTAATCTTGGACATGAATGATTGCATTGTGGCCATGAACAACGTTCTAGTCGACGATGTGTACATCTACGATGATTTATTTTCCGTTGTGGCCGAATTGTTATCAAGTCCGATGATCGTCGTTCCAATGAATTCGATGTGATAGCTCTAGGCGTTGTATTCCCATCCTCCCGTGATTCATCTGATAATAATGATAATAATAAAAAAAATTGTTATAAAAAAAAAACACCGTTAGAATTTATTAGTTATATTTCTATGATTTACCGTTGTGTCGTCGATTTTTCTTGTTCTTATGTTTCCGTCGTTTTCGTTTCTTTTCACCATCTACGTTTTTCTTATTGAGATTCCTCAATTTCTTCAATCGTCGCCTATTCAGTTTCTGTTCCCAACAATGTAAAGCATCCGCTATTGATATATCGTCAATTTTAACATTTAACCAATCACGTTTTGTTAATACAGAATGCGATATACAAGATGGTGCAAATACGGCTGAAACATTTTCGAAACTTTGCCGCAATGCGTCCCCCATTTTATGAATGTAATCCCACTGTTGTTTTGTAACTGGAGCACCGACATTATCTGCATCCATTTGAGCCTCATCAAACAACCATTGAAAAACAAACAATTCGGCTATAACCACAACAACAACAACAACAATCAACCACAAACATAACAAACAAGAGAGAGAAAAATGAGAGATCAGATTAGAGTTTTGTTGGTTGGTCATGTTTAATTTTAAACATTATAGATTAAATCTCTATTTTATATTTGTGATAAAGACCGACTAGATCGTTTACAATGTTTATCAGTATTATTTAGATCATTTACCTAAACTAGAACTATGGTTAAGGGTGGATTAACAATTAAACCGAAAGGCAAGGGAATTTTGAACAAATAACTGTGTGGAGTTTGTTCAAACGATATCAAATATAATTCCTTCTATATTTGATAATAATGGCTTGAATAAACCAATTTGATAAAGGGGCCAATTTATTATCCTACGAAGGTCCGTATATTAGAAATATATCGAATTTATATGCTATACCGATATTTCGAGAAACAAAGTACCTACAGATTACAACACACAGAACTACCTGTGCATAGATATTGCCCTTATCCTCATAGTTGTCCGTCCAAGAGAGGTCCTACTATATGAAGAAATAAAGCAATAGTACCAAGAAATGGCATAATAAATTCTTCCACTTTACGCAACATTATTGTTATCGTTATTATTAAAAATTTTAATATAAATAAAGTTTATGTTTGAATAACTTTGTAATTAATTTCGTATTTATTATCAATATTATAATGAAATGTGCAATATCAGCGAAAACTTGTTATATAAAAACTTGTTCGCTATAATAGTTTAAACAAGAAACGAAAAACTTTATAAATGCAATTCTTGTTTGTTATAAATTTGCATAATGGATAACTTTTTCCATATTTATAAGGACGGATGTATTTAACGTATTTAAAGTTTTCGTGATACACAAATTGTCTCCACCGACATTTTCTATTAAATTTGCTCGTTGTTGTGTTTCTTTTTTAACTAGCAAAATTTTTAATCAACATTACTCCAATTTTTCGGGTTATTATTAACAAAAAAAAAAAAAAAAACAAAACAAAAAAACTCACTTTGTAGTGTTGGATATAAACGATAGCCGAAATAACATCTCCATGCTTCGCCTGGATAATTATCATGGCATCTTTTCGGTACTCTACCATGCCATAATGTTACACCTTTACGTATAGCATCAACAGCCGGTTTCAATGTTGGTGTATATGGTGTCCGATCTAGAAACCATCCAGAATCGGTGACACCTTTAACATCGATATGTTTTAAACCCATACGGTCATGTAATAATTCTTTGATTGGATCTAAATTGATCATAACACCAGTACCACCGGCACTACTTCCAGTTAACATTAAATCAGTACTATTTTCTAATCCTAATGGTACAACATCTTTGACAACTTGTTGGACAACTAGAGCACCCATAAAACTGAACAATTCTCGACGTGATGGTGGTTTTGTACCGCTCCATGAGTCACTTGTACAATAAGGGATGAAGACATGGTTTGCATTCCACCAATATGGATTCTCTTGAATATTCCCACTCAATATACCTCCAACTTTATTAAGTTGTTTTTTTTTTGTTTAATAAAAAGATTAGAATTTTAATTTTTGTTTGATTTGATTTTTGGCTTACTGTCACGACTTTCTGGCCAATTTGATGATGTCATATAATGGCGTTGTCTTAACCAGCGATTTCGACAACTATGATGGTCATAGCAATACCAGCCACCTTCTAAAAATATAATCCATTTCTTACTTGTATGCGATTTTCTTAGGTAAAATCTATACAGATGATAAAAATTAATGAAACGGGGCGATTTCTTTCATTATTCAATCGTAACAAAATTTAATTGGATCGAATTTTTATTATAATAATTTCAACTTTCTAATTAAAAATTGTTGGTATTGTGTATTGTTGGTTGTCTACTTACCCGGCTTGCGATCCATCATTGCAAGTGATCGATCGATTGGATAAGAACACTTTTTTTAAAGCTCTAGTCTCATCATTCGTCCTCAATTCAGGATCTTTATAATGATAAGCATGTATTGCATTTGTATAGATCGGTGTATTTATACCGCTTCCTATATTTGTTGTACGAGGGAATGCTGCCGTTACACTCAAACATAACGAAATAAGCTGGAACAACAATTTAATTCTATATAATCAAATATCGAAATATCCACACAAGTTAGTTCTCTCAAGATTGATTTTATTGTAAATTGTGTGTACCCTTGCACAATTGATTTATTATCGATAGAAATTTAACAGATTTATGTTGTAATTGCAGTTATACATATATAAGTAAAGGATTTCTAGTCTAATTAATTCTGACTTTAAATGTTATTTCCAATAATTTATGGCCTTGTAATTATTGATAAATATCCGATAATTAAATATGATTGTTGTTTACTTTGTAAAATACCGATTGATGAATAGATATCCAATAACAAAGAAAAAACAAAATACTAGTTTATAAAATCAATTGATTAAGTATTTTCTTTTGTTTTTATAATGAATTAACGATTCTGAGAAGCTCGAATCATGGACATTTTGTGGTTAGACTAAAGGAGCCTAAAATCATCTTATATAAGTCAAATCTTCAAATAACCGATCGTTACAAAATTTCACTTCAAACTGGAATGTTTCAAGACTGAAACTGGAGCAAAATTACATAGAAACTCTGCTGAATTATTATCTTAAGATTTCTTTTTTTAAAGGAGACAAACTAGGTTTAGAGATCATCACTAGGATTTACGTGGATACAGCGCTGGACAAGCTATTGGTTTTCTTAAATTGAGATTATCACTCATAATTGAAAAACTGAGCTTACAAAATGAAAATCCTGGAACTTTCTATCACTGAAATTAGAAATTTCTGAAGACAACGGAAGATTTGTGTAAGTTCGGAAAATAATGCAATAAAATCAGGATTTTGCTACAAAAAGCCTGAAAATTAATTGAGAAATTGAAGATTTTCCGAAAATTATATTCTCTATAAAAAGCTAAGATTTTGCTCTGCGAAAATTTATAATAAAAATATTTCAAGAATCTTTTTGGAACAACTGAATAATGTAACTGAAAATCTGAAGTGATGCATATGAAAAAAATTGCAGAAAAGTGATTTCATATGAAATCCTGAAATTTTTTAAACTAAAAAATTGAATTGAAATCCATAAATTACTATGAAAGTTAATGAATTGTTTAAAGCTCCATCAGAAAAATTAAAAAAAGAACTACCCGAAAAGTGACTGAATTCAAAATTGAAAAGTTACACAACTTTGTTGGGATAACCAGAATTAGTTGTTGAAATACTGAAATTTTCATTTCAAAAATGGAAATTCTTACAAAAAAAAAACTGTGTTGTATGAAATCTTGGAATTTTCACAACAGGAAAAATTAAATTGTCAATGCAGAATTGAAATTTGATAAACTAATGCTTTGTTTTTCGATAAAAAGCTCAATTCAAAATACCGATTTTCAAATGTTAGAATTAAAATATTTACAATTTTGTTGCGAAAACTAAAAAATTTATGGTAACATCAGAGAAAATTCCGAGAAAACGTTATCTTAATTTTTTGACGAAAGCTCAAAAGCTCAAAGTTTCACACAGCAGTTCTGGATCATTCCAAAGAAAAATCAATACTACAAAATGGGACGCAAAGATTTTTCTCAATTGGTGGGCGAAATTTTTGATTAATGAAACAATATTTCTCTGAAAAGTTTGCTCAAAAATAGTTGAAGTATTTGAATATTGTGTGGTTATTTAAAAAAAGGCCTCCTATTATAATTGTTGTTTTGAATAAATCCGATAGTTTGTATCGGTTCTCTTTTAATGTTTACGAATGTTGTTGCCGCATATATTGAATAACCTGCGGTATAATATGAAATGAGTAATTTAATTTAAAAACAGTGTAGGTGCTTGTCGGCATCATCAAAGGTCGGTAAGCCTCTTATTATCTGGCTACTGTCGGCAAAAGGGATCTCTCTAACTGTGGCAGCAGTATCTCTTTGAGCTGCCCCTCCAGCTACATAACTGTTGCCCATCTAGATACCAAAAAATTTACTACTCTCGATAATCTCTACCAAAAAAAAAACAAAAAAAAAAAACAACAGGTGTAGATGAGATTTAACGAAAATTCTTGTAAAAGAAGAAAAAAATTTATATCCAATCTATACCATAGAAAAGAAAGAAAAAAACCAGCAAAAATTTGAAGTGTACGTATTTTTTTTAAGGTTTATATTATGCAACCAATATATCTCCAACAAGAGCGGCTTCTTTGAGATGCTAGATAATGGGCAACAATTTCAATAATTTATCGACAATTAACTTTATAATGGAACAAACAGCATGGAAGGATTTCTTTTATTATCATTTTCCCACAAACAAAAAAAAAAGAAAGCTCTTTTTTTCTTTGGAAAAATCACCCCTACCATTTTAATTTACTGGCAATTAGAAAGTCTGTATTTATAGGCGTATTTTATTGACTATTTATTGACCCTTTAAATTTATTTAATCGATTTGTAATAGGTATGGTAATTACACCATTAAACAAACAACAAAGTCATCTGGACCACCATTAAGTATAGTGTCGGCTGATTTACACTATAGAACATGACCTACCATAATGTTAACAAAACATCATTGTCACACTATCTAGTTGTTTATAGTGATTTATTGTTTTCCACGTAAATGGGTAAATACGTTGTTTTACCGGTAAAGTATTTCCAAAAAAAATTCTTTTCAGTCAATATAGTTTGAATTATGTACGGAAAATCACTTGCAATGTAGGTATATACATTTTATTTTCTGATTGCTTCAATTAGTTTTAAATGTCGGCACGAATTCATTTAACAGAGAAGAAGGATATGATTTATTATCACGACATGTTCCAATTGTAAGTTAATGAATGGAATTGTGGAGTGGATAAAAGGACAGCAATCATTAAAAAATCATTAAAATGGAATATCAGTTTCATTATTTTTTTTCAATGAATCGATTGATTCATAAATAATCTTGATTGATAATTATTCGTTTAACTGGAATATTTCGGAGAAATAATAAAATTCGTAATTATTTGGAAAAAATTCAAATAATTGATTGGTTAGAAAATACAATCTTGATGGAATCGTCGAGTCAGAAATTTTCCGGGAAATTCGAGATTTTTTCAGTTAAAAAATCAAAGTATATATTTTTTTACTGAAATTGAAGAAATTTACTAAAGTGTCCACCAAAACAACCCAGGAGGATCCTGAAATTCGAAAGAAAAATTCTAATTGTGCTCGATAGAAGATGATCTTGTTATACTTAGTTTTCTAATAAATTTTGAAGAGTATTGGTTGGAAACTGTGGAATTCATTGAGCTGACAGATTTCAATTTCATTTACAGAAATAACCTAAAGAAGCAAATTCATAAAAAAATGCTGAAAATTGAAAATTTTTCATTTAAACAATTGTTGAGCTGTATAGATATTGGAATTTTCCTCAGATTGTGGAGATCATTAGTATTCACAATTGAAAATTTAAAAAAAATATTCATTAGCTCGATGAGAATTTTAAATGTGGAAAATTGAAATAACGATTTCAAAATTTTTACGAAATGGAAATTATTGTGGAAACTCAATCAACCATCTGAAACTGAAACGTAAAATTGATTTACAAAATACGAATTTCTCCGAGCAATAATCACCTACTCAACTGTAAATAGATAAGCTGGCGAAGCCTAAATTTTTTTCATTTAAGCTCGCGAGCCGGAATATTTAAATATAGAGATAGAGAAAACGTTGTTGGAAAATTTGGGAGTTTTCATGACAAATTGTACGAATTTCTTTTATGTTTGAAACCAAAAGAAATACTTCTGGAAATCGAGATCTTTAAAACGGTTTCTTTTGTGAGAAAAGATTAGAAAAATTATACAATCGTTATGAGGCGATAATTTTTTTTTGATGTGACAATTTCATGGGTATATGGCTGATTTGAGATTTTGAAAAGATTTGGGACTGTTCTTTTATATTATTGGTGTCATTTTGTCCTTATATACTTATGTATATGTGTGCGTATAGCTATGATTTATGTTGATTGGCTTGAAGACAAAAAAAAGCAAAAACTCGAAATCGATTAAGCTAATTAGGCGTAGGAATCGGTCGGAATGGATAGAGGCCAGCCATGGGAAGAGATGGGTGCGGAATCAACCTATCCGTATCGGCTACTGGTGTTGTCGGCAAACATCAAAAGCCATCAAGCTCGCTTCCCACACGCACCAGTCTCTCTCGACAAATCGCCGACCTAAATCTATACATATACGTATAAATATATGTATAATAAATACATACACACACACACACATACATATATAGTGACGAAAGGAAACAACCGATTTCGGCGTTTAATGTTTAGAAAGGACCAAATGCAATATAACGTTAAGCGAGCCTCAATAGAAATACATCTGATGCGTGACTTTTCATCTTAATCTTACAAAGACTTGCCGACACTACAACAACAACAACAACACAAACAACAACAACAACAACAAGTCGGCCATTGCAAAGTTTAATTTTTTTTTTTACAATTTTTTGTTCAAATCAAGTTCGATTGATCAATTTACGATTAAAGGATCGTCAATTGCTCGTTGTGGTTTTGTTTGGGGTTTCCTGCTGGGCTGCACGCGGCCCCCTTTGATCCTACCACCGAACAATAACCACCACTATTGTGGGTATACTATCAAGGGGGTTGTTTTATTAGGTCCGAAACACCTGCACACTTGAAAAATGTATCAGTTTTGTTGTTGTTATGTTTTGTTTTTTTTTTATTGAAAAGCGCCTCATTATTGGCGCTTATTTCACTATTGCGGCGCACCGTTTGATGTTGTAATTAGCGCAATATGTCTTGAGACGTGATTCTCTTTATATGGCATAAAGTGAATGCCGCGCTATCGGCTCAACTTGATCCGACACTTCCGTCAGTCACTCTATACCTTTCAACGATTTTTCCAATAAATATAAAAAAAAATGTATATACAGGTATATGCCCATGAATGGTTAGCAAAATCAACAAAAGTATACCTGCACTTGTCATTGAAATAGTCTTAACCCTTTGTATTGTATTGTAGGTGTGTGGCAAAAGATGTGACTTTGCTGGATTGTAAATTTAAGTCGGATTAAATGTTTAGAATTGCTTCAAGATTTGAAACTCGACATTTTCGAAAAGGTGTGATAATAACGATAATTTATTGATTACCTACGATTTTATTGGTGGTAGTAAAACATAAATAGATGGATTGTTTATTGATAGTTGGGCACGTGATTATATTTGATTATCGAATTGTTAATATTTATTTATCTATTTTCTTTGATTATGGTGCTCTAATCATACCTGTGCGAAGACGCGCATGTCTGCACGCGGTCGCCTTTTTCACCTGGATTACGGTCACTGAGACCTCTCACTCACCAACACCTTACAAACAACTGGCATCGTCTCCATCATTCGCTGCTATATAGCAGCCCCACTACCCCCCGGCAGGGGTGCGCACCACTGCCATCACCCCCTTTTATCCTGCGGCTTTAGTTTGTATATATTATCATCATCATCATCATCATCATTATTATTATAAATGCTAGAGGCACATTCTTTAACAGCACGTTCTTATATAGTAATTTTCGTGAATTATGCGCATTAAGAAAGAGAAAAATGAGAAGGAATTGGTGAGTGGTGGCAATGCGGTACATAGTTCTTCTGTCGGCAAAGATTCCACTGTTTTAATATATAAATAAATTTGTAATATGTTGATATATCTTTGGGATAACCGGTGGTAATTGTTAATTGAACAAATTCATGTTGGACATAAAAATACGATGGTGGCAATTTTTTTTTTTTGTACTAGCCATATACATTTAATTTTTTCTTCAATTTTAATGCGTTTCCCAATTGTAATTGTATAGTAATTAGCGCAACTATATATACAGAAAATAGTCTTCAAAGATCATGGATACATAATATACCTATTTTATATGTATATCGCTCATTTGTGGGATACTTTACGACCGGTTAGGGCCATCGGCAACTTCAAACGTTCGCGTTGTTTACATAATAGAGGTCCTCAGCAGCCGGAAACAATATGAGCCAGGCGCAACGCGAACATCAAAGAGATGCCGCCGCATCTGTCCCCTGCGCGCACTCTCCTCCTCTTGATTCGTTGTTTTTATTTTGTTTTTTCTAATTTTTTCCAAAAACGCACACCTGCAGCGGTGAATGGTGTTATATATATATATTTGTGAAAGACGACAAAACAAAAACAAAAACGTGAATTGCCCTAGTTCTGATACGTCCGCTTCTTCGCTGGACTTTAGCTGAAGATTGTTGTTGTTGTTCTTCGAGATTACCACGTGGTATGTAGTAATGCGGGGCCTTTGATCCTTGCGGCGTTGGTATTCTTGTTGTTGTTGTTGTTCCTGATGATGATGGGCACGCAGGTGCGCAATGGCGCCGCGCAGACTTGCAATTAGACCATTGTTTACCAACAAAACTGATCAACGAACGACCTACAATGACCTCAGCTATTCCATCATAAAACAAAATATAAATCCGATAACCGTTGTCGGTATCCAATCTTTAAAGTCCTCTATTTATTCAATGCCATTTTTCATCGTCTAATATTATAGCCGCAATATAAATATTATGAGGTGGTCCCTACAGGTGGGGATGTTTTTTTTTTTTTTGGTTATTTTTTTTTTCTAGTGATGTCGGACAAGTTTCTGATCGATGGACTTATATAAAGCAATTAATAAAGAACGCATGATTGTGGGTCGGCACGTCTGATGGCCCTCAATCATTTTGGTCGCATGTCATTCTATGAAATTCCACTGTGACGGTGACAGATCAGAGTCGACAGATCAATCTTCACAAAAGCGCGCTCCAACGATCCGTCATTGTCGCTTAATTCCCAGAAGTTATAGGGTGTTTATCGGCGAGGGATCTGCACTATAGGTTAACATTTAAAAACATATGCGTTATATTTAGCCAACTGCGAACAAACATTCTTCTAAACATGAATTTCTTTACAAAAAATAAATAATTAATGTTAGGAAATCATAGTCAATTTAAACTGACAAATAAATTCATTTGAATGATTATTACATTCATGACACTAATTATTAATAACTAACAACTTAAATTCAATTCAAGTTGGGAAATTACCTCTTAAATATTCATAATTTCTAGTTGAGAAATCTATGCGCTTTTCCTTTATAATTAATGAATAAACATGAATCGTTATAAGCTCGAATTCACTATAATATACAGTAATAATAAGTAATTCAACAACAGACACAAAAATGAAATATTTGACTATACAAACTAGTCAAAATATTTGGCTCTAAACTGTCATTTATGTACTGAAAACTAATGATGTCCATTTCCGGATTTAAAAACCGTAATCTTCCAAAAAAAAAAAACAGCTTAAGTGCCTCTATATTCTTCGAAAAATATTATAATTTGTCGCAATTCTCTAACATTTTTTCTACAATTAACTCTAATGAATGAATGTTGAAAACTTCTGGAATAAGCGTGTTCCGGATTCACGATTTTAACGCTTGTCTTATCCCATAATTTGCTACAATAATGTCGGAAAATTGCGAATTGTTATTATTAAATTATAAGGTTCTTAAGGACGCCAGTCAGTCAGACTTTTAAAACAATAACTATTATTATTATTATTTGAAAGTAGTAATTTATAGAATTTCTAAAAACCTCCTGTCGATAATGACGAATTACCTGTTCCCTTCTAAATTATCGTCTAGAACGTGTTGATTTTGTAATAATTTTTCAACTTCCTATTTAATAATACGTTGAAAATCGTCTTGAAAGAAGAAAAAAACCCAAAGGTATATATATATATAGATGATGGTTTTCAATATGGACAAATTCTAAAGCAAATAACAATTTCGCCTTCATCTTCATTCCATATAACATCAAGTTGAAATTCCAGACTAATGTCTTTGCTAATGTCCGACGTCCTGTGAAATATTACCTTCGACGTGATGGCCAGCGGGAGGTCCTATCGACTTTTAAAAGATAAAAGTCTCGCCGACATACACAAATACCTTGACTTTGGTCAAAATACTTATCTATTCCCCAAGTGAGATAAGTATTTTGAAATTTTCCTAAGATTTTTGCGAATAATATTTTTCGAATTAACCGAAAACAACGTGTGCGGCCACAAACAATTTATCCTTTCAAATAGGATAACGACGTTTGCTCCTTTTATTTTTTGTTTACCCCACTTCTTTATATGCACTTTTATGCTAAAGTCGTTTGTCTTAATTATGGTTTGGCAAAGCGAATAGTGGTATAGGCGATTTTGTTTTTTTCTTTCTTTCATTCCAACGAACACATCAATCGTTTGAACGAGACTATCATCTAATTCAAACGGTGGAATTCCGGAATGTCACCAGAGAAATTTGAATTTTTTTTATAACGAAATATGTCCAACCATAAAAAATAATTCAAAGACTCAGTTTTGGCCATAAAAAATTATTTATTTTATACAGCTTTTGTTAACAAGCTAAATGGTTAGACTGTATCTATGAGAATATTACGAGAAATTATAAATTATTGTTATGTTTATGATAATAATAATTAAAACAAATGAACAAAAAACTCTTGAATATTCATCAATTTTTTTAATTACTTGACTTTCTGGTTGTTCGATTTGATTCAGGCGGTGCAGGACAAACAGCTTTTTGTCTTGTCCGAACATCCAAAGCGAAATTTTTCTCCTTAATAAAAGCCTCTTTTAAAGTCGACTGAAAAATTAAAATTTAACAATTAACAATTGAATTAAATGCACCGATTACCCGTTGAGTTATTGCAACTTTTCTAACATTCCATAGAAATTCGAAAATTGCTAGAATAAGAGCAACGAAAATACCAATAGTTAGTACCAAAAAAACACCACCCACATGACCCAAACCCAATTCAGCAGCTACATCATCTGATTTTTCAACAACCTAGTGTCAAAATTATCATTGTCAAAATAGAACAGGTAAAAAAAAATAAATATATATCATAAATGATTTATGTTCTAGATTGCCATAAATTATAAGAATAAATATTTTGACATACCGTACAATCCTCGGTATTCTTATTTTTCTCCTCCCACCATCGATGCTTCAATTCTCGTAATTTACCAATTTCTTGGAGTTCGAGTATAGCTTGATTCAATCCGGTACGGTATGGGGCATCTTTTAGAAATTTACGATTAAAAATATAATAAAATCTATATTGTGCTGTTGTTCTTTTTTGTTTGATGGGCAAGTCATGAAAATGTCAGATATATATAACTATTAAAAGAGATTGATAAAGTAGGTACGTTATTTTGTTTATTGTATTTTCGGATGGTATAACATATAGTCGCGTATATCTCTCTAGACTCTAGAGAGCGATGTGTTTTCATGTTTGAAATAAGGCCGGCATGAAAAGCATCTGTCGGTGGTTTCTTTGCATACCAAACAATCGGACTCCCGCAGTTCTTTTACGATAGTTGAGGTAACTGTTCAATAGTTCCGACTGTTTATGGTTGCTTTGTTTAAAAATAAAATAGAAGATGGAAAAAGAACTCCGAAAAAAAAAATGAATACCCAATTGGTGTTGTTTCAATCAATATAACATTACTTACTAGTTGGCATTGCTATACCATATCCTTTCGTATCTAACCAATGTCCAACTTGTACCAATTCACAATATCGCACCATTTCATATTCAATACTAGAACTTTCCATTAAAAATGCATATTTCCCTTTACTGCTCAATACACGTTTAACACCATCATCATTACTTTTTTCAAATACACTCGGATCAGCTGTCTCCATTGATACCCACATTTTATGATAGATTGTTACATTTGAATCTTTAAAAAATGATGATGTAGCACCGCCACGTACACAACCATATTTAATTTTCGTTTGACCTGCTAAATCATCGGCACTTTTAATTGTCGGTCCCATTCGCTCCATTGTCAGGAAGGCTGCCAAATTTGCCGTATAACATGCAGTCATTATTAACGAAAAAAACCACCACATCCCTGTCACTATTCTAGTTGATATGCCTCTTGAAAAAACAAAAAAACAAAAAAAACAGTAATATACACTTGAGACAATCAGCTTGTGATGATGTTGATGATGATGGGGATTGTTAATGGAGCGTGGCGGTCTCTTTGTGTTACGAATCGTTTCAACTGTACAAGGAAATGGCCAGAAATATCATCATAAACTATGACCAATGATTATGAATGTTATATATATTCTAGGCACATGCCATACCTAGTTGGCACGCGCTTCTTAGAAGATTTGCTTTGATGTGGCACCGAAACCGACACATCTATATACGATATATATATATATATATACACACATCAATACGACGATCGGTCATTCTACCCATCTACTGTTATTAATATTAATGGTAAAACTCGAAAACCTTTTTAGCCACTATTCAGGCAAAAAGCCGAGTCGCATACTATTCCTCAACAGGTTCTACTAAGAAGAAGAACAAAACGACGGCAACAAGTTTACAAGAATTATCATCAACTACAATTTCTTGTCGTCTTCATTTGATAATATACATTAATGCTAATGAAAAACAAAATTAAACCGAGAGACAAAAAAATTGAATCCAACCATCATCATTAAAACAGAATCTTTATGATAATCACAAACTTACGTTATTTCGTTTTTCTTTTGTTGTTGTCTTGTTATTATACTTACTTTGGTAAAATATCACAACCTTGTCCTAATATCGAACCTAATGTTAACCAAAAACAATTTTTCAAATTCCATATGTTCTCTAATTCAGTCGGATTTGGATCGCAAGGATGAGGATTCTCCCATTCATGAGGATTCAATCTGCAATCGAATATAAAGTCCATCCTACATCTGTTTCATTGTATACTAGCAAAATAAAATAAAAATTTAATTTGAAAATCATTCCTTGCAGTGTTTCAGTGAAATTTTGCTAGATATTATGAAATAATTAGTGAGAAATGTGAAGCCAAAATTGATCCAAAACTAACAAGTTGTTAGTTTGTTGATTTTGGGAAATTTAAAATCGAGTTTTCTTTTGAATATGTAAAAATTTTCAGGAAATCTTTCAAAGCTCACAAGGAGCAGCTTGCCAGAATATTGAGAATTCCTCAGAGCTGCTGAGAGCGGATGGAAAGAGCTAAGAATTTGAGAATGTCTCTATGACTTTAGAAATAAAATTTCCGGAAACATTTCCATAATAGTAGGTTTTTTTTTGTGAGTTGCTATGATTCGACTCTAGCTTGAAATACTGCTAGAGAGATTGTCAAGTACGAGGGCTGATCTAAAAGTAATGATAATCGGATATGTATAATGTATAGTGCTCACAAAAAGCTTGAGGTAACTAGTTCTAGCTGATCAAAGAATGGCTATCAGACATTAAGTTCAGGTCACAGGAATCTCATACAGCAATGTTTTGAGAATCCTCAGAGACGAACTTCAGATGAACACCGTGTGTGCACGTTGGGTATCAAGAATCTAAACTTGTCGACATTTAAGTGATATCTTGAATTGTATCCGACTGATCCCGACAGATTTTTGACTTAATTTGTGAGAATATACGGGACTTAGATTTTCTACATCGACCTTGATACAAAACAACAATCGATGACTTGTAAACGATCGTCCTCACCAACACCGATGGAATTCAAAGTCGCATGCTACAAGTAAAAAAATAAGATATCATCAACGAAAATAGGCGAACTGGGAGCTGGAGTGCTGATCCACCAGGACTCCCAGCGACTTCTATCTCTTTTCTCCGGCTTAAAGAGCAGCTCAAGAGTTAGAAATTTCATGACAATAGCGATGTGATGACTACTATAGAATCAAAATAAAGTTTTCCTTTTCAGAGAACAGATAGAATATTGATTTGTTAGAAGACTAAGTTGAAAAATATATTTATCTGACGAAAATTGTGTTCTATATCGATTATCCTTACTTTTGTACCACCCCTCGTAAGTTTTGTTCTTTTCATTTCTGTTTGTTAGTTGAAAATTTTGTTGGCTTTAATTAGTCGTGTAGTAGAATTTGTTTCTGTTTTTTACCTCGCAACTAGAAAAATTGTGAGCGACATGATAATATATCCAGTTGCCATATACAACCATATATCTAATGATAAAGGATTGGTGAAAGCTAGAATTTCTGGTGGTGGTTTGTTAGGTTTTGCATACAAAATACTGATTCCTATAATAGAGATGAAAACAAAAAAGTTTTTGTTTTGTCGTTTAGAATTTTTATTGATTTGTTGAGAGCTTACCGAGTGTCATGAACGGATTTGTAAAATCTACAGCTTTTCGCCTTTCATATGTCGTAGTTAAATCGCATATAGCCAAGTCAGCTTTCTGGAAAAAAAACCTTTATGATTTATATTATTTTCACTCTTTTTTCATTTTGTTGGAAGAATATGGAGATAATTATATTATAGATAGTTTGAACAGTTGATTGGAAACACTTGGGAAATCAAGGTTTTTATATAAAATTTTCACTTGTACATTACGCAAATGCTACAAGCAATCAACACTAACAAAAACAACAAACCTAGATTAGGATTAAATTAATCAATATTAGATTTTAAAAAATTTATTTACCCGATCGAGTAAATGTCCAATCAAACCATCCCAACTTTTCGTATTCGGATGATAACTCCCATAATTATTATCTGGTACAATTTCGAATTGATATGTACAATTCAATATTTTACAAATTTCATCAATCAAATCCATTGAGAAACCTTCAAAACGATTATTTCCAATATAAGGTTGGCCCTCAATTGGCGGTTTCCTCATCAAATATGGTGGACCTATTCTGTACAAACAATAATGGAAATATTAAAATTGATAGAACAGAACTGGATCGAGAGAGGCTTAACATATTTAATTTCGATTCGTGTCGAGTGAGAGCTATACAGAGTTATTGTGTGTAGTTAATTTTGTTTGATTTGTTTATATGGCTCTTATTCTCGGATTATATATACCGGAAAAATTGTTTTCGGTCCGAATTTGGTTAGCAATTAATTCACCTGGAGACGACTGTAAACATTCGACCACTAATTTGTTGTACTTTCTCTTTCTCTCTATCTTCCGATGTTATTGTTGAATTGATAATATCCGGATAATTCGAATTCCATGTTCCGGTTATACGGAATTTATGATTTTTCAATTCCATAATTTCTAATTGGAATAACGATCGTTGTCCTAAATCATCGAATGTTATAGAACCGGATAGTGGTGATCCCAACAATTTTCCAAATGTCATGTTTCTCTGGTTATTGGAAGAAAAAAACAACAAACAAACATCAATTCGATAATATAATTTGAATATATTGATTGATTTATTGTTGATAATTGATTTACTTTTGGTATGAAAGCTGCCAAACGATGCCCGTGCGATGAAATTGAATGCGGATCACAATTTAACGGTTTCACATATAATGCCTCTCTATGATCCAACTGGGAAAATGAATTTATAAATAAATTAAGAGCATCATACATTAAAGCTGTATTAATCTAAAATGGAAAAAATAAAACAAAAAATCAGTATCTATATACTATACCCATATAATATATAAATGGTAGATTCTAGGAAAATTCAACCATTCGAAATAATTAAAGTATTTGTCGGAGATTTTGTAATAATAAATAAACTGTAGGAAATTAGTTTCAGTCCAATAGGGTATACTTTCTGGTACTTTTCTTTAATTAAGTCGGTGAAATTATAGTTGAATCGTTTATTCCAACCGTCTCGTCTCTCTGTATACTTAAAATAACTTGAATGTATAGAAAATTTACTACGATCGGTGACATGAAAAGTTTTAAACTATTTCGTTGTTGTCTACAATTTTTTTTTTGTACGACAATAGAGCTGTTTTCTAGAAAAGTAATTGAAATGTATTTGAAAAATTTGAAATTCTACAAATTTAACAACACTTTCTTATTGAAATTATCCCGACAAAGTACTTTGTAAACTATAGAATAATCGAATTTTATAGCACGCTCGTCTTGTGTAACATCTTCCTCCATATCTGAATTAATCAACTTTTATCATTAGCTTGATTATAACAATATTGGAGCTTTTTATATTTTATATGTTCGTTTGAATGAAATTTCTCAATTCCAATTTCCTATACTATATCGTTATTGGGAAAATTACAAATTAGATTCAACTGCTAGCTATTTCCTTATTCTCAAACATATCTAATTGGTGATTTAATAATATTCCTCAAAGTTATGGATAAATTAGAAACTCTTCGGACTATTCCACAATTTGATCGTTTACAATTAAACTAAACTAAATTGAACTGAATTGAACAATACGGAGATTCATTGCAGCATTTGTATTACTGGCATCTGAAATTTGATTGGATATTTAGATATCGATTACTTCAATTGGTATTTTTCTGAGCTCAAAGTCTGCGACAAAGAACAAAAAATCAGATCACTGAGCTCGAAGAGCTCAATAAAGTTTTCAACCGCTTTGAACTTGAAAATATCGGGAGCATTCAAATTTTCCAGTTTCATCTCTCTTTAATTATGTATGAACTATTTTACATGTGGTTGTCAGATGGGGTGGAAGGCCTGCTCAGGACCAGTCCGACTTCGATCATAACTATATTTTCTAATTGAATTGCAAATGAAATAGGAAAAAATTTGGAAAAGATTCATATGAAAATTGGGAAATGAAATGGAAATTCGGTTAACGACAATTTGATTATTACATTTTCAAATTTAATAAGAAAAGTTTGATGCAACCAGACATACTGAACAGTTTAGGGATTTTCTATATTGGAATTCAATTAAAAAGGGAAATATCCAAAAACAACCGCAGCAATTAATTAATATCATTAATAATTCTTACTCGAATATCTTTAGTTGATAATTGTATAGGCTGATAATTCTCTAATTCCCAATTTCTGATAGCCTTCTCTAATACACTTTGATTCATTATATTTATAATCGATATATTCGTTTTGATATCGCCCAATACACTAAAATCAATAGTTCTAGCATCCTAAAAATAATCAAAGCCTTGTTGATAGCTCGACAAAGATCTAAAGAAAACCGACAACTTACCAATGATGTTAGTAGATAAGCATGATATTCTTCTAACAATTTAACTTCCTTTGCTTGTAATAAAATGTTAATAATACGATCGGTTTCACAATCGAGTATTATTTGTAAAGCATTCTTAGCTCTGATCTCTTTCAGTACAGGCCTGTGGAGAATCATCGAAATTTATTATTATTTCACCAGAATTCGATTGATTTATCAAATTTTTGTCGATTCATTTAGAAATAAATAACGCAATGATTCCGAATAATTAATTTCATTTACCAAATTGCCAACGTAAATCAGTCAAAAATAATTAGAATTTCATTTATTGATAAAATAAATAGAAACATCTATAGCGCCAATTATATTTTGGAATATTTGTCGATTCAAAAGCTCGTTTATCAGCTTTTGATCTGTCGAGAGAAACTTTTATCGAACAAAGAACTTCCTGAAATATGGATTTTCTTTGAGATCAAAGATCAAAGTAACGATTCTCTTCCTAAAATCCAATTTACATCTTCTTGTTTATTGTTTTTTTTTTAAGTGCTATCATAATTAAGCTTGAGCTTTTCGCAAATCATAGATAATGATTTCCAATTAATTATGCTATGAATGTATTTGTCATATAAATGGTTACAATGTTTAGTAATCTGCGGTCAGTTATGTTGTATTTGCAAAATTACAACATCACGTATCACCATTTTGATCATATCTATTGGTATTCATTACCTGTAATCTGGTCCTGGGCCAAGTTTCCGATACATAATAGGCGGATCTTTCGGATTATGAGCTTTCAAAACTTCTTGTAAACGTATCAAACCATCATCATTTTCATAAATTATCGTATAAGTCTTCCAATCATTTTCACGTACCAACGTTGCTAGAGCTTTCGATAATTGATAAGGATTCGGATATAAATTATAATTGAATATTTTATCAATTGTTTGATATGATGACGATCTATGCGATTGTGCTAATTTAGTAAAAGTTGCTAAATGCGGATTCCACATTGTTTGAAATTGTGGTATTTCTAATGTTAAACTTATCGATTGGATTATTTCATTTATTATCGATTGTTGCGGACCGAATATTGCGGCTATACCATTCTCCAAAATTCCACAAACTGGAAAAATATAAAAAACATCCAATATTTGGTGAATTTGATCAATAATGGCGGATGCGCCGGGATTATTCCGATGAAAATAAACATAAAACTCACCAAGATTCCCCGTATTTGAGATTTCATTCTCTTTTATCTTGTAAATCATCGGATTTAAATCATATTTACTATAATGGCTGACAATTTTTGCAGAATTTCGAATTGCCAATTCTGTAATAGTATCGTTCACTTCTAGGAAGAATACTGGAAAAAATAATTATTATAAAGTCAGTCTATTATTCGGTGTAATATAAGAAGAGTTTCTGGAACTTGTTTTGCAAAAAAAAGAAACAGTACTCTTGGAATTGTTTTTCGAAATATTCGAAATACATGAAAAATTGTTCAGAATGAATTTTTTTTAAATAATTGTGTCTCGAAGAGATCATCTGTCTGAACATGAGAAAAACAACTGACAGCTTCCAGCTCTCAACATTAAATAATCACAACCACTCCATATAGTTGTTTACAAACTTTGAAATAACTTCCGATAGTTTCTGTTTTCTTCTATATAAGAAATTTATCTAGAAAAATTGAGTCTCCTATAATGAATTTTGGAAAGTAATTCCGTAATAATCGAAACTTTCAAACAAATATGATCCTTATGTGGAATGAGTTCATAAAATGAAATTGTTGCGGAATTCGATGAGTTTTCAATCAAAAATTGAATTCACTATCGAAAACTATTGGAAAATAGAAAAGTATCCTCTAGAAAACTATACTAACCCAGATTTAGAATTTTCTTGTCGTAATTATTAGCACAACTACCATAATTAATCAAAAGCAACATCACAATAAATTTGAACATTTTGTTTTGTTGTTGGTTGGTTTCAACAAAATAAGGCTTAATTATTGTTAAATTTTATTTGAATGCAAAACACTTCCATTCGTTATAAAATAAACGGCGTACTTGCCAACCAGTGGAATACAGATAGAAATGTTAGTGTAGCTATTTTTAAATAATAAATTTCCAACTGTTGTTTAGTATGGGAGGATACAATTCTAATAATAGCACAAAATTGAATTATTTTTGTAAGCGTAAAAGACCTCATTGCTGTCAGTGGCTCGCTAGCTAACAGTATTTTGAATTAAAAGGAAAAAACAAGCTCTGTTATTGTGTAAAATCAGGTTTTTTAAATTTCGGGATACTTTTGGTAAATACCACTGCTTTCACTATCAGACAAAAGTCCTCCAAAACGTAACTTACTTCGTGATTTGTGTTTTACACTAAATCTTCTTCTTGAGTCGGTGTCTAAATCTTTTGTGAATGTTGACAATCACGTTGGTCCATGTAATTTTATTGAGAACGTTGTTATCGAGTCGATTCGAATCTGTGATACGACTTGATCTCAGGCAATTATTCGAATTTTAAATCTGAGTAATTACCGCAATTTTTTTTTATTTTTTTTGGATAATATATTACAACTCATTAAAATTAGACTACATTTATCTTTTTTTGGGAAAAAATCCAATTCCCTGACGCACATTTTGATAAATGCATAATTTCTGCTTATCAGCCGGTTTGCCGTTATCATTCTACCATTTTATTAATACATATTATTATCGAGTAAAAATATTATATAGAGACTTGGAAATGTTGTCGAATTCTGTTTGTAGTTCTGTACGTTTGTAGATATGCTTTATCATATTTCGAGCAGTATTCCGGAGTGGAATGGTTACGCGCCGACTCCGGTATGTCCGGAGTCTGGGGATAAAATCCCGGCTGCAGTGAGGGTTGCGGGTTAGCATCGTATAGAGTAAACTCTATAACGTTAGACCGTCTCTCATCCATTATTATCATCATCAACCAAACAATTTTTGCCGTGTACTTTTATTAATCAAAGAAAATTTATTGCAACTATAAATGCATCCATAATTTATAGGTAAATATCAACTAATTGTTTCTATAAATAATTGTATTTAAATAAAATTTGTTGTAATTTCTAAAAAGGACATATGTTACTTTTTTAAATTTACTGAAACAAAATTCAATTATTCAATTATTCTATGCCTATATGATTACTGTGATAACGTCTAAATGCAAATAATATCATGAATAATTAATTGATAGAATATGAACGGACTACCAAATTCTATTGGTAATTGTTGCAATTGCTGAAATCACGATGACAACATCACTCCGTTTAAGCTGCAATCAAATTTATAATAGTAACATTCAACTTGACGTTGGATGGATCAACAATTTTTCCATATTATTTCACTTTATCTTTGTGTGCTTTAACCATACTTTCAGTAGTCCTGAAGCGAGTTATTTTCAAGTGAACCCATTTATTATTGCCATCGCTAAGCTCGTTGAAACTTCCGCCAAAAAATCGAGATTTTTCCCATTAAACTTTATCGATTGTTTTATGCCGATATTCATCACATAATGATTGGGAAATATAATCTGAATTACCATCCGTTGTGGTCATATTACGGAAAATTCCGCTATTCTATATTTCGATGTTTACAAAAAATTTTCTTTTTATTCCAACCATTATAGTCGTATTTGGTTTGATAAATTTCGGTTGATATTAGAAAGAATTGTTTGTTGTACGTGCCTGAGGCGTGGCATTTTCTTCGAATTTAACGTTCGCTTTCTATTGCAACAGGAACGAGAACGCGGTGATTGTGTTCATTGCTGTCGCCGCCACCAACACCAACCACCACCACTATCATTAAACTTATACATACGAATTTACCGAAACTTAAGCGTATTTGATGTTGAATTTAACAATTGTTGGCTATTTAATCGAAATGAAATTGAATTTCCGTCGAATATCACGTTGAATCAAAACAACGACACCCATAGGAAGAAATAGAATACAAAAGAATAAATAATTGAGCCTATGTTGTGCTCTATCATTCATTGATAAGGATCAAATAATGGAACACAATGACAATCTCTATCTTGATTTTATTGGTAGTAACATAATAAATGAATGGAGAGCTCTGAAAGGATATTATTGATTTTTTGATTTACACAAACACGCCTACCAAAATGTAGGCAAGTGTTTTATATATTTTTTTGTAACCAATAAATCCTTATCACACTCATAGTCAAACGGTTTCTTCTATTTATTTTCTCGAATATGTTGGGAATTTCTTTTCGATGTTTCCCCATATACTTATCTGGTTTTTTAATGCTCTTAGAATGAGAATAACTGAAAAAAATATAAAAGATTCAATCTGGAATAATTAGAGAATAAATTCGGCAAATGAGACAATAAGTTTCAACTCATCCATACAATAAAATTCCCCCCCCCCGTATTTTATTTGTATTTTGCCGGATACAGGTCAATTTGTTGATTAAACTTTTATATTTTCAATGGGTGTGTCTAATTTTTTCTTTAATTAATGTCCTAATTCTATTCGTTAACTCCCTGAAAATTGGAACTCCCAGTTATACAGAAAATATTTTATTTTAAATTAAATGCTATCAAATGAATTTAGAGCTTTATAATTATAAAATTATAAGCTTGCGCTACCTGTTTTCAAGCTGATAATAATTTTGACAACCAAATATCTAGTGAGACTCTCTTGGATGATGATTAAAAGTTTCCAAATTCACTCCAATAAAATCATAAATTCAAATTTTCACGAAAACGTATCGTATTGTAGGTAAATTCAGAGCTTGTAGTTTCTATTTTACTTGAAATTCATAGTTTTCAGTATTTTCAAAAATTTTATTGTTAGCCGTTTTTAGGAGCAAAATCTCAATTCCAACGCAAATATTCCACTTTTATGTTTTCCCTACAGACAGAACTAATTCATCAAACTTTTCCTATACCTACAGTTCTGTATAAACTCAATTGGAAATTTCCATACAATTTTATCAAAAAAAACTCTCACTTCCATCAATATTTATTATAAATTTGGCATCGCAAATTCCATCAAAACAATTATAATTAATTAAGATTAGCATTTATATATTTAAAAAAAAAACAGCAGCTTTTCTCAGTAATTTGATTTCATTTTTAGATTTTCTTCCAAATTTTTTATTTGTCCAAAAAAGTTTCATCTGTTTCGTTCCGAACGTTCGCGATCAGATTTATTTTTGACTCAAACGAATTCCATCTTGCTCAAAAATTCGATAACGAAAGTTGTGGATTAGAACAATAAAATCTGTTTGGTTTATTGCTGAAAATTCAAAATTCCGTTTCACTAAAATTTGACGATATCTCTTTGCTAATAATATTTCAGTATTACGCTGAAAACTCCCGAATGTCGGCCGATTCTAGATTAAAATTCTCAATTCTATTCCAAATATTCCATTCTTTTGCGTGGTTGTGTCTCTTAGTATCTGTTCAATTTTATCAATACGAAAAATCAAAGAATCTTGCTCAACCCGTTGGTGAGTCTAGTCGTTGAAGAGGAAGACGTTAGTTTTGAGAAATTGATTGTCGATTTTTTGGATGCCCAGGTGTGATAATTTGGGAAAAAGTTTTTGTTAGTAATGTGATATACTTACTACACTTTACTATATTTTTTCTCCGAGTATAATATGGGTGAAAATTTAAATTGGCAAAGTTGTAGAAATGTTGGATAATATGAAAGCATATTTAATAGAGAGAGAGAGAGAGAGAGTGAGAACGAATTCGTGCCCTATCTAGATACTAACAAGACTTCTACATGATCTATTATTTGAGACTATTATAATATTGTAATATATGTATAGGGAGCGACAACGAATTATTTCAAACTATATTTACATTCAAAATTTCATATTCAAAATGGTTGAACTGCAAATATACCAACAACCACAATAATTATTTAACAGAATTGATATACAATTTTAGGCAATTTCAACAACTTTAATACATAATAAATACATAATTTCAAAACTATAACATTCAATATTTACATATACATATTTGCTCAAACACTGCATGTGTTGTTGTCTTATATCGTTAAATTGATCATTGCATGAAAGGCCTATAGGCAATTTCGTTATTGTCGGCGTTTTCTTTAGAAATTCATAATTGGCCTAAAATTTGAGTTAGAATTTTCGTGGAAAAACAAAACAAACTAAAAACTAGATG
>JAZBGX010000551.1:7386-18648 GCA_037414775.1 Zonitis immaculata
ATAACGACATCGAATCTATTATTAGCCAGAGATGTACCAAATAGAGGCGCAAAAACTCGATTTTAGATTTTTTTAAAAACTTAAAAATTCACGAACATGAAAATTTAGAATAAATCCTCATTGGTATATCTCTAATTTACATTATAATGTCCAACCATCATCCATTATAATGTAAAATTTTGAATAAATCTAGTATATTAGTTGAGGGTAATTAATTCTAATTTGAATCAACATCGTCCGTTAATATTTCTTCTGATTCTCGTCCCAAACGTGGTGTATAATGTACTTGTCGATTCAATAAACCATCATCATCAATATCATCATTGATTATAACAAAAGCTAATGGTGGTGTTATATAATCGTCGTTATCAATTGTATTAATTCCGCGTTTTTGTAAACGTCCCAATCTTGGTCCAAACCACATACCTGTATTTGTTGTATCACTATTACTACTACTACTACTACGTTTCATATGTAAACTTTTCAATAATTTAGCATTATTATCGATGAAATTGTTTCGTTTTGTATCATCATCTCTTAACCAATTTGAAAATCGACCAATTCGTAATGGCATTAGAGACTGATGGTCTAAATCAAAATAAAATAAACGATTAAATCAAATTTTTTGTTAGTTTATTTTTGAATGTAATTACGATTTAAATCAGTGAACATGTCCAAAACGTTTTTAGAACGTCGTCCGATCCGTAACGATGGAGTTAATGCATAAGATGTGATCTTGGAACGTTTTGGCTCCTTTCCCGAAGATACTGAAATATTTCAATTAGATAGAATGAACGATAACTAGAAGACACTCTACAGGTGTTCAATACATCAAAGAATAAAAGCATCTTATTATATTTTAATGAAATCATCAAATTACTGTTGTTAAAGCTTAGGAAGTTGATTGAGTGAAAAGAGTGAAATTTCATAAAAGGTGAGATTTTTTGATAACAGTAGAGTTCCAAAGCTTAATTGAAATTTCAACAACTGACTGAAAGTGAAAAATTCAAAGCTCATAATAAGGCAAAAATTTAAATGGAATCCGATCTAAGCCAATTTTATGCTCGAATCATTGAGTCTCAATTTTTTCATGCGTTACACTGAAAAATTTTATATAAAATAAAAACTTACCACAATCAATATAATCAACAAAAATCACAATTAAGCATAAATGTAACACAACTAAAGTGAAGGTTTTCATTATTTTTTTCAATTTTTGTATTGTTTATTGATCAAGATACCGAGTGTAACTGTACTAAGGGATGATTTTTTCAGGGTTTTTATATTACGCGGGATAGGAAATTTAATGCGTTTGCGTGCAAAATTCATCTACCTACAGGTAATTTTATTACGTCATTGGCGCCACCCTTTGAAATATATAAAAAAGCGATGAGCCTAATCAAATTGTTCGGACTAAATGGGCAATCATTGCTTTAATGAATTTTTCTCCAATCATTATTTCATTATATTGTAATTAACATGAATTCTGATTCTTAAATTAGATTTTTTATTTATAAAATAAGAATATTTGCAATAAGTTTTCAGATTGTGGCGATTGATTTATATACAAAGTGATATAAAGTGATTCTTGAGATATAATTTATTCTTGAGACGTAACCTGGAATGGTTGTTTATAGCAGATTATATTGATTTCGTTCAATATAAAAGTTAATTTTGAAAAATTGTAACACGTCCTTATTTAAAAAGACCGAATTCGACAAAACAATAATAAATAAAAATTTGAGCAACTAAGTCAATTTATTGATCAAAATAAATTTAGGTGACTTATTGTAGGAAAATATAAATAAATTTTTTTGATACTCAACTCTAAATTAAGAAAGTCAATATTATTGTTTGATAATTTATTATGGTAGCATTTTAGATTCACTTTCAGATTGAAATCTTTTGTCAAATTGATTGCCATTGTTTTCAAAATTATTTTAAGTCAGATAGAATATTGAAGTTAAATTTACATTTCCTTTGATTATTTATTCAATGATATTTACAGTATAGCATGTTTTATTGTTGGTTATATGTCTGAAATTTTCTACAAGAGATATTACATCAGTGTAATGTTTGTTTTTTTTTTTCAATAAACTTTCTATTATCGCATCTCTATAGATAGTCAATTAATAAACTATGAACGGCCCTCTGAACAATATTTCGGCTTCTGTTAAAGGAGAGCCAAAATACTTTAACTTTATGGTCAAATGTAAATTGATTTTGGCTCAAGTAGAAACAAGTCATCAAGCAATACGATCTGATAAATACAAAGTGCTAGAAAATATCTCAACTAGGCGCACTAAGTGACACAATTTTGGAAGAAAAGGTCGTTCAAGTTGCGAACTCATTAGGTTTTACCGACTTTACCACTTGCACTGGGTGGCTTTGATATTTCAAGAGCCGGTACTTTATCATCTACAGATGAATTTGTGGCGAATCGAATTCAGTGAACCAGATTTAACTCTAGACTGGAGAGCTAAATTTTTACCCTCATACTTCTGGATTCACTCTTTTAGAGGTAGATTTTGAATTGTTTTCTTGAACTGATATCCGATAAATCTTTGGTTTTTGAAAACGATTAATGCCACAGAAAAAAACGCTTGTTATGGTAAAGTACGATAAGTTACGTCAAAACGCCAAAAAATACCTTTATGCTGCCCATCCAAACAATGGTAATCTGCAGAACATCAGACTTATTGTTTTGCCTCCAAACACTGCCAGTAAGTTACAACCCCTCGATCGAAAAATAATAAATGTCCTAAAGGAAGGCTACAGAAAAAGACTGGTATAAAAATACCACTTTTTGTACGATACGTGGATGGACATTAAGAAAGAAACAATTTCGAACTGTTTCAAGAAAGCACGAATTGGGAATTCGTACGACAAATATTTTCAACTTTTTGACATCCTCTTTTGGTGTAAGCATACATGAATAATGAAACTTGGAAAGACTTTTTATCAAAATCATTGAGTTGGAAGATGTCTTCGACAATAACCTAATGACACACGAGATTTTAAACCTAAAGACTCTAATTAAAGATCATCCCAGTGCCTTAAAAGATATTAAGTAAGAGGATGATAAGTTTTGGTTTGCCATGGACCCTGAAAGAGTGTTATATGTATATATACAGTGTGGAAAATAAGTAACGCATAAATTCAATAATTCCGTTACGATCGATTTTTTGGAAAAAATCTCACAGAGGTATACCAATTTCAACCTCAACAAATATTTTGGATCTACTTTCAGTTTTTCAGTTCCTTGCATCATTGATTTCTTATGGTGAGAGGTCATCGACATCTTTTTTTAAATAGTAAGTTTTTTTTTTGAATTTGGTAGTACTTCCCATGTCCTTTTCAGCCATATAAAATATTCAATGTTTACCTTGAAAAAAATCGGGAAAAACAAAGGCTCAAGCCGTTAGCTTCGCCCATGCTCTCTCAAATATTAATATTCTGTAATAATTTTGAATTTCTCTTTAGATTTTTCAACGTTTTTTTTTTTCAATTTCGAAATAAAAATGACTATGCCCTCGATATCTTTTGAGATCTAATGAATTTTTATACTTGAACCTTTTCTTCTGCATTGTGTAACATATTGAAAATTTCATATGGCTGAAAAGAGAATAAAAAGTACTACCAAAATCAATAAAATAATATGTGTTGTCATTTAAAAAGAAAAGTCAATCGCCTATTACCATAGAAAACCAAGGACGCAAGAAGTTGGAAATAGGCTCAAAATACTTATACAGAGATCAAAATCGATATACTCCTCCAATATTTTTTCCGAAAAAACTAATTTCAACGGAATTATTGAATTTATGCGTTAGTTATATAGTTTCCACACTGTATAGTTATAACGAAGTTTCACTATATTGAATCATTAGATTGTATAAATGGTGGATGCGCTGGGAGTCATACCTACAGTTAATCCAAGTCTTTTCTATTTATAACTGGAGCTTAAGTTTACGGTTTTTTTTCTTACAAAATGAGACTCGAAATATCAATAATGAACTCCTAACTGTTTGAACCTATTTAAAATTTGACAGAAAAAAATTCCTTTGTATTTATGACATGTTTTTGCCATTGTATTTGAAAGCCTTCAGAATTTTCGCAAAATACTCAAAATGATGAGCTTCCACTTAATATTGTAAATATTATTAGACCGTTGAATTGAACAATTTGCTGTAGAAAAAAAAATTTAAACAATTAGACGATTGTACCGTTGACTTTCATTGTTAGTACCAGAAAATAATATTGAGCTTTTCAATAATTTTTGTCGATTTGAGTTTCTGTCAATTTTTTTTTTCAACGTTTCATATTTTTTTCTTTTTTGTAAATATTTTTCAAACATTTGACAAATTTATATCAGGGATTTTAATATCAGTTGATGGCAGATGGTTTTGTAATATAAACATCAGGTTCATGATCGAAAATCCTTTATAAAGCCCCTCTATTGAAATAAATACAATTTATACATCTGTAATATCACGTTATTCACGATTGCCAGGATTATTATATAAAATAATTTGAATGTAAATTGTGCAATTTCTGTACCACAAAAAAAAATAACACGCACACGTATTCATCAATATTTCTAAAGAAGAAAAACACATTTTATTTTATTTATTTTTTTGTTTGGAATATTTATTCTTTCGTCAATGTATAACATAAAATAAGATATATTTTTATTTGTGTTAAATTTAAAACTGGAATGATAACAATTTTGTACTAATTTGTAATAAAACTTTATGTAAAAAATTAAGAACGATTCGATTCAATTACAGATATTTCTTCTGTAGTTTTCGACAATTCTTTATCGATTATTTTGATTGAACGTAAATTAGGCAAAGAATTCCCAAAAATTGTTGTCGATGCGGAACGTTGCAATTTCGTTGTTAAACATACCTGATCCTACAAATAAAATTACATACTAATTATTAGATAAGTTCAAATTTCATAGAAATTGAAAAACTAACTCTATTATTATTAGTATTACAACAATGATGTTCTTCACAACCTTTACTTTGACATTGTAGAACACAAGACGATTTAACACTTTCGAGACTTTTAGTTTTTGTTGTGAAGAATTCCGGTTGAATTGTTACTTGTGTTATCCCATATTCGGTCAGAAATTCTGTAATTTCCTCCATCACTTTGTGTGAATTCTACAATTATAATTATTTAAACGATGATTCTTCATAAAGATAAAATCTATCACTTGTTGATTTTGGAAAATTATATGAACAGTTGAAATAATTTTCGTTGCCGTCAATTGCCATACATGAAAATCATGAATATTGATAATATCGCTGAAATGTGTTAATAATTCATTTTTTAAAACATCAATATTGATAGATGCTGGTATTGTTTGTAATAAAATCAAGCAACTTTCTTTCACTGAAAAAATAATTATCGTAAAAATTGCAATAACTTGGATTCGAACCACATTTGATAGAATAATTACTGTAAGGATAACTGAGGAACATTAACGATGTCGCTGAGATTAATGCAATAAGTGGATCGATATATTTAGCAATGTTTTTATCAGTAAAATAGACGAGTAGAGCACAAATTATCACGAATACACAACCTAGAAAAATTATAAATTTTAGTTAATATCATAATTTATTTTGAGGTTTAATACCTAAAACATCTCGGCACATTTCTCTAAATCCCTGTCGTTCTTTATTTGTTACCGTTTGTTGTTGTTGTTGTTGTGTTCGTGTTCTTGTTCTTGATAAACGTCGGCCACCTTGCGTCACCAAATCAGGTACAACAACACGATTCAATACAACATCACCACTTTCCGTAACAAACAAAAAACTACCTTGATGGAATGTATAACCACCAATCAACAAATAACATAAACCATTCAATAATAAACCAATACAACCAATAATTAATACAGATATTGGATGATGCATTTCATCTAAATGATCTATATGGAATAGAGTTTGTAAGGCTTCAACAAATACCGAAAATAACAAAGATGCCAAAAATATACAACAAATTAACATTGATATTACTTCGATACGTGCCCAACCGAATGTATTTTTCAATTTGGCTTCTTGATTGCATCTAGATGATTTTTCTAAAATTCGATTTTGTTTATCTTGACAATTTGTCGTTAGGCTTTTATTAATACATTCGGTTATTGTTACAATTGCGTCGAAATTATCGTTTTTAACATTCTAAAACAAATGATTACTATAATTTTTCAAATAAATTGATAAATTAAAACTACAATTACCTTAATTGTTATGATGCAGCCAGTTAATGCTAGAATATTGCACAGCATTTGATAAGAATTAATTAATAAAGTTAAAGCATGCGTTAGATGACTATAAATTAATTCTGTTACAAAAAATAACATTGTCAATAGTAAAATTATATATAATTGAAATGGTTGGAATTGTTGGAACCATTTTTTCATCGGCATTACTGGAATCAAGCGCAATCTGAAACAATCTAAAATAGAAACTATAAAAATTGAATTATTTGAAATGAAAAATAACAATAACAATAATAATCTTAATAGTTATATGTATATTGTATATATGTATTGTTTTAAATCGTAAATACACAGGATGTAAAACAATTGACAATAATTTCTCTAATTAACTAAGCATGCTTAAATTTTATGATAAATGATAAATAATTTAAACGGAATACCTGATTGAATTTTTATTATCAATTGTTGGTAGTAAGAACTCAGAGCTCTATATAACAATGATAATGGAATTCTTCAAGTAGTCTGACCGATAATAAAATTATCAGTCAAATAATTTACTAGAATCATTATTATTATTATTTATAAATTGTATTTTATTATTTATATAAAGAGAATTATTGTAAACAATTTCATATTTACTAATTAAATATAGTTTTCTAGATAATTAAAATGAATTTGGATAATTGTAATGATAACAATATGAATTATCCTATATTTGGTGAATGAATCAAATATACCGGCTGTCCCATTTGAAATGTAATAAGTGCAATTTTTCAAAATTTGTTTCCAAACAAAACTTTGATAATAAGTGATTGTTTTGTCATAAAGAGTTTGAAAACAATAAATTTAAAAACAAATCTGATAAGATGTATTATTATTTTTTTTTATTATCGAATATTTTTTCAATAAAATTTGTTCGATAATTTTTTTATTGTTACATTTTCGATTTCTATAATAATCTAAGGTTATACATGGATTTGATTGAATGCAACCGGTTTCGGTCAGCTGCTCAATAATGAGTTTTATTGTTAAGCAACAGGCTGAAACCGGCCCCATTCTATTTCCTCTTATAACGGTTTTTCGCCTTCTACAGAAGATACCTGCGTTACGATCTCGTACTGTCGACAAACGAGCGGCACATTTTAATTTAATGTAAATCGTACAGTTTGGCAGTATATATATGATAGTATTGCTGGTAGTTTCTTAAGATATTGGTATCACAGTAGGCCAGAGATGTGGTTGACACAATCTTTCTTGTAATAGATGTATCAAATTCCAAACTAGTTTCGTACTTACAGCAAAGCAAGTGCAGTCAGATAGAATAATTGAGAGCTATGATTATGCAGGATGGTCCGCCAGAGGCTGTTCTGGTATTGTAAGAACTCTGATTCTAGTGGAGAGAAAAAAATGCACTCGAAGATCTAAAGTTTAGGAAATCGTTTTAAATGTTCTTTAAATATTACACTTTAGATAATCAAGTCCGTTTTTTTGCACTCACTATAGCTAGACTTACAAGACCAGGAATGCCTCTGGTGGACTACCCTGTATAATCTTAAGATTCCAGTTCTCTGTACGCGGTTCTTTTGGACAAGTTAAAAAACGATTCGGAACCAGTTTTATGGATTCTATTTCTATAGAACTGACTAGAACTGACAGTTCCAAACATGCGATTAAATTAATTTCTTAAGGTCATGGTTTTTATATGATACGGGATTCCACTTCCCAAAACAACTGTCAACGGATGTCAGCTTCAAACTAGCTGTCTGAAACTTACGCGCAGAAGTAGTTCAGAACGGTTCAAAATTTGATCCTTGATAATAGCTATCATGTGGAACAAGATGAGGAAAAATCAAAAAATTCCTACATTTCTTTTAGACGCTTTGTTAGATGCGTGTCATTATGAAGTGCGCCTTCTCATCTGTTTCGTAGCTATAATCTAAATATAAATCAATATTTTAATTGATAAGTTATAAATAAAGAGTACAAGTATCGACGCAGCTTAACATGCTGCTGCGCGTCCAATAGAGATGAAAGAAATTCTTGAATTTCTCTCTACCCGTTTCTTATAATACTTTGGATATTCTGACCTAGGAAACTACTAATATACGGTACATTGCCATACTATTTGCACTGAAATGAAATGTGCCTCTTGCATGTTTGATAGTAAAAGTCGTGAAACGCTCTCTGTAAGAAGCCAATGTCCGTTCTTTAATTATATTTTATAAATAAATTTTGGTAAGTAGCTGGGAAAATTATATTATATAGATTATACTCTATAGGTACAATAGCGTTTCGATTATAGAACAAGACCTGTTTAATTCGTAATAATGAATATCTATAATCCGTAATATGGTTAATTTTTTTTAAATATTTTGAAAATTTGAATAAGCTTCTTTGACTCGTTTCATTCACATTTATATTGTATGGCAAATCCTTATCTTTATCTTGACCTCTATTAATAAATTATAATTAATATTTTTAGACACAATCTTGACCGAATTTGCAAAACACTTATAATTAAAATCAAAATATACAAATCTTCTCTAAACTCTTTAAATTCAAGATGTTGGTTTTTTTTATTAACTGATTCTATTTTTTATTTGGCACTAAAAATATAATTAGATGTGCATTTATTATTATTAAGATTTCAAAATTATATTAGACCGAATTAAAGTGATATCAACTCATAATTTTAATGGTTAGATAGACTGGAGCTGATAGAAAACTTCAAAAAATTACAGTCTAGAATCTAATTAGATTCTCGTCGACAATTTTTTTAATTTCTAAATAAATTACAGAAAAATACCTTGACTCTATAGTTGTTTGAATAATCGCTAACAACTGGTAGAACTCCAGTCATTGATTCATGTTGACTAAATCGGAATGTCGGATTATTTAAAAATAAAATAAAATAAAACGATCCGAAAAAAAATATGTACTTATCTTTAAATAATAATAAGTAAATGAAAATAGAATCTGTATCCAATTCAAATGAATATATGTATATCCGGATTAAATATATCGAATATCCCAATATTATTGCCTCTTTTATCTATACAACATTTTGTTTGTTGCTGATCGAAAAAAAAAGAGGTCGTCTATAATTAGGTAGCTTCTCAATTATAAAAAAAAAAGTTGTTCCAATGATAACGTAATGCTGCGGAAGGTTTTAATTATTGTAATAAAATTATGAATACAATTTGAATAATTTTATAGATTTTTTTTGAAATATTTACGCTTTATCGATAGATTATTATTATTAAAATTCAGCATGTGACCAAATTTATTCAACCGAATTTTTTGGAAAGAAAACCAAACAATTTAGAATAAATTAAGAAACAATAACTTACATCAAAATAATAATAATAATAATAAAAATACAGCAAGAAAACAATAAGAACACAACTTTGTTCTACAAATTAATTAAACATATTAGATTTTTATCAACAATTCTCGATATATTTCAGATGAATTCAAAAAAAAAATGTATCCAAAGCGCTATATCTAATCTAATATTATAGATAAAATTCGAAAATTACTGCAAACAGACTATAAACATGAGATTATTAAATAATTGAATAATTTTAAATAATTCCACCATAATCAAAAAATATCTACATATTGCTATATAATAATTAAGTTGTATTTGTTTTGTTTTATTTAAATATTACCTTTGCGAAGAACTCCAACTTCCTCAATTCTTTTCCGTATTATATTTAGTGGTATAATGTTATATCGTGACATTTTGATTATGTTATAGCTGAGAAAGTTTAAAATTTACACACCAAAGGAAACAAATAGAAAATCTGTTATATAACAATAATTAAAACAAATAAGAGAATATATTTGGATATTCACTAAAAATCGAAGAAAAAGATCACATATGATTGAAAACATTTGTTAAATAATTTGTTGTTATATATTTCAATTGAACAATTTTAGAAACCATCACACACTACTTATACGTATAAGTTCGCTTCCTGGTTTCGATTATACAATAATTTTAGTATTATTTATTTATTTATTTAAATCAATTGTACCTTATCAAAATTATATAGATTTAAAGTAAGTATGTCAAATAACGTTATTTTTGATCAATATCAAGCACAACACAATTTATTTATAAAGATCAGCTTGCAACTATAATCTAATTGATTAACAATAATTGAGAATTAATTATCAATAAAATATAAGTAGAAACTTCTAAAGATTACAGTTCTAAAACACAATTGTTTCAAAGTAAAGTTTAGAATGAAACTAAATCAAAAAAGTATCACATAAACATTTTCACATTCTTATAGAGGATGGATAAAAGACCATCTCTCTACTGTTACAACTTTCTTGCACTATTAACTAATTGTAAGTAGAAACAACACACATTGTTTTATTGTTTGTTATTTCCTAGATTTAGAAATAAATTAATAATTGATTGATCAATTTTTTGATCCTTCGATAGTTTCATACAAGAAATCGATTTTATTTTATATAATTTTGAGATTTCGGACATTTTCGAACGGTGGCCGACTTACCGAATTTTCATGACCATTAACATACATTTCAACTATATATAGCTTATCTTCTTTTAATAATTAGAACAAAAAAAATATATATATGTATTTCTAATATTCAGTTTTCCCCCCAAAATTTTATTCGTGTGGTTAGGCAACCAATTCTACTTTTAAATCACGAAAAATCCCGTTTGTCGGGGAAAGGAACAATTTCAACATTTTGCAAGTAACAATAAAACACACACTCAAGAGAATATTATTTATTGTACAAATTAATTCGACATATGGACGAAGTACTTTGCGTCTTGGTCCAGTTCACTTTTTCCTGTTTTCTTAAAGTTTAGCATGCAATATCATTATTCCCTGTTCTTGCTTTATGCATCAGGGTCTTGGAGTTTCGAGATCAACTAATCCATCCTGACTCGTATTAGTCATATTTAAATATTCAACCGTCTTAGCAGTATGTTAAAAAATAATTATCCATAAAATAATTTATTTCCTTATTAAAACCGCATTTAT
>JAZBGX010000551.1:18769-29383 GCA_037414775.1 Zonitis immaculata
GTACCAGTCTGGTTTGCTTAACGAAATTGGTTGGCAGCCGACCACTAAAAAATGCTGCACTATATTATTATATTAGTCTATGGTTATACAGACAGGCTATATTAACTACCACCCATAGGCTAATGACTAATATAACAACAAGACCTGTAATTGCGGTATACATTACACATCAATAGTGATGCATATTTTAGGTGGTTAATTGATAGCTAACCAATTTCGCTAAGCAAACCGCACTAGTGCTGCTTGCAGCTGCTATTATACAATCAAACCTTAATAAATTAGAGTTATTCTAATGAAAGCGATGAATTGGGGAGTGTAAAGTGTGAATGCAAAAATTATATCGAGGACTCTCGGTAAAGACTGAGCGGACCTCTAGAGATCCGCGGGCAACAGTTTCAGTATCAGCACCTATAGTCTTGGAACTTGGATGCGACAATAATTGGGTAAGGTTAAAACGCTCCTTTTGATGTAGTCAAAGTTTTGAGCGACCTTATATCCAAATTTCCTTTTCATTTCTGGCTTCACTTTTCCTATCGCAGTATCGGGTCTTGTTACTATATTGTTCTATGTGTCATCACATCACTATGCACTCAACTAGCAGCCAGAGATATTAAGTATAGAATAAAATGCTATTGAGAATTGCATTTCGTGAACCCTTCAAATAATTTTGAAGGGTTCCAAAATAACTGGATGAGTAACTTTGTTTCGTATTTCTTATCATATATATGTAAAGAATTTCAACATATTCTATGCTCGTATCACTAGACTAAAATGTCTCGAGTGACTGCTGAAATTGGCAGCGCAATTTTTCCACCGTCGCAGCCAGACTGCTTAGTGCGCGGAGAGCCTAAAGTTGTATTACCCTCGATCTAGTAACTTTAAACGTATAAAGTTTGCTACCAACTTATTATTGCTATGATGCTTAGACAACTAGCAATACATAATATTGCGATAAGATAAATACAACAATAAAATATAATATTTTCATTTTACTTTTATCTCATCCTAATTAGATAATAATCATTCTTCAACTAAGTCTTCTCAATTATACCTATTTAAATAAGAAAACGCATGTAATTTAATTCAAAATTGATTTTATTCTAATAGCTTTATTAAAAAAATTATCATAAGTTTGAAATCTATCCAATTTATTGTGTAGATCATATAATTTATTAATTTATAATTCTATAATTGTTATTTTTTGAATGGTTTGATTACAGTGATCTGTATTAACGAGCTTATTTATTTTTTTCGCGATACGAGGGCGACATTGATCACGTGACCACCGATCGACATTCGAGCGATTCGAGGAGGTTTGTGGCCACGAGGTTTTGATTGCCTTAAATAATAAATTTCGATTTTTTTTTACCCCGTAGAAGAAAAAAAACCGGATTATTTCCAATTATTAATAAAAGAATAAATAACAATCGACAAAAATTTAGTGATTAATTTAGTGTTTTTTTGGTAGAAAATGCCCTCCAGTAATCCATTACCACCAAAAGAAAATGCCTTATTTAAAAGAATATTGGTTTGTATTTATTTATATAATGGTTGTTTGAATTGCGAGTTTTTTTAGATTTTTCCGGAAATTATTCCAAAGAAAACCTTGTAATTGGCGAGTTATAAATAATTATTGAGTTATGATAAAAATTATGCACATAACCAATAATGTTTCATTGAGTTTCCGAATGAAATATCCTGAGTCATTTTCAAACACTCTAAAGTCCTAATTTATCATTTTTCATTTGAATCTATTTTTACATAACCTCAAATTAATGAGCAACATTCGAAATTCTACAGTTTCACTTATTAATTAATGAAAATTTATTTTGCAGCGATGTTATGAACAGAAGCAGTATAAAAATGGCTTGAAATTTGCTAAACAAATTCTATCGAATCCAAAATATACAGATCATGGAGGTTAGAATTTTAAATCAATCATAAACAAATCACTAATTATTCCATACAAATTTTTTAGAAACTCTAGCAATGAAAGGACTGACATTAAATTGTTTAGGACGTAAAGAGGAGGCTTATGAATATGTTAGACGTGGTTTAAGAAATGATTTACGTTCACATGTTTGTTGGCATGTTTACGGTTTATTACAACGTTCTGATAAAAAATATGATGAAGCTATTAAATGTTATAGAAATGCACTCAAATGGGAAAAAGATAATATGCAAATATTACGAGATTTGTCATTATTGCAGATACAAATGCGTGATTTGGAAGGTTACCGAGTAAGTTGACAAATCAATTTATTCAAAGTGAATCGAATAATTTTGTGATAATTCACATTTAGTTGAAGGAATTGAGCTCGATTATATTTACATTGGTTATTATTTTTTTTAGGATACCCGTTATCAACTGCTTATGTTACGACCAACGCAACGAGCTTCATGGATCGGTTATGCTATGTCTTTCCATTTACTAGAGGATTATAAAAACGCTTTAAATATATTGGAAACGTTTCTTGATCAACAACAGGTTATTCTAATTTTATTCTTATCAAGACAACTATTGTTTTATTTATTTTTTTAGAAAGGTAATAATTATGATTATGAGCATAGCGAGTTATTATTATATCAAAATCTGGTAATCCAAGAATCTGGTGATTTAAAAGAAGCACTACGTCATTTAGAACACTGCCAAGATCAAATTGTCGATAAATTAACATTAAAAGAAAATTTGGGTGAATTGAATTTGAAATTAAAACAATTCGATAAAGCTGCGAAATATTATGAAGAATTAATACAACGTAATCCAGAAAATACAATCTATTATAAGAAATTAATTGAAGCCAAAAATTTAACAAAATCCGAAGATATCGTTGATTTTTATACGAAATATTGTGAACAATATCCAAGAGCAATACCACCAAGACGTTTACCATTAAATTATGCAATTGGTGATCAATTCAAAGAATTAGTTGATAAATATATGCGACGAGCATTATCAAAAGGGGTACCACCATTATTTGTTGATTTACGTTCATTATATGTTGATAAAACTAAAATTGAGACAATCGAAAATTTATTATTACAATATGTTGAATGTTTAAAAAAATATAGTAAATATTCAAATAATGAGATTAATAATGGTCCAAAAGAACCGGCATCAGCTCTATTATGGGTATATTATTATCTAGCGCAACATTACGATTATTTAGAAAATACAGAAAAAGCTTTAGAATATATTGATGCTGCTATCGAACATACACCAACATTAATTGAATTATTCGTAGTCAAAGGACGAATTTATAAAGTACGAACTCAATTTATTTTGAATGTATTAAATTAATTCTAAATCAATTTTTAGCATGCAGGCGATCCACAAAAGGCGTACAAATGGTTGGATGAAGCTCAAGCACTCGATACAGCCGATCGTTATATAAACTCAAAGTGCGCTAAATATATGTTGCGTGCTAATAAAGTGAAAGAGGCTGAAGATATTTGTGCAAAATTCACGCGTGAAGGTGTATCAGCTATGGAAAATTTAAATGAAATGCAATGTATGTGGTTTGAAACGGAATGTGCTTTAGCATTTCAACGTTTAGGTAAATATGGTGAAGCTCTAAAGAAATGCCATGAAACTGACAGGGTAATTAATTGAATTTAAAAATTAAATGTAATGATACAATTGAAAAATATATTGTAGCATTTCTCGGAAATTATCGAAGACCAATTCGATTTCCATACCTATTGTATGAGAAAAATGACCCTTAGATCTTATGTAGGATTGCTACGTTTAGAAGATGTCCTTAGAGGGCATCCATTTTATTTTAAAGCAGCCAAATGTGCCATTGAAGTGTACCTGCATCTGTTTGATGAACCATTGAAAGATGAAAATACTGAGCAGGAACTCAATACTGGTGAGTCTTTTTATTTCATTTTAAAAAAATTATAACAAATATAAACTAATTTTATTCAAGCAAATTACAATAATTTATCACTTTATTAATATATATAATAGAGGTTTTTGTTTAATTACAAAAATAAATTAACAATTATTATTATTATTATTATTGATTATAAATAGCACGATTAAATGCTCTATAATGTAATATTTATTTGACAAAAGTCCAATTAGAATCACAGGCATATATTTAAATAAACAATTGAAAACTAAACTAGGAAACGCCCATTTTACTCACAGCTCTTCAAATATAATTGATAAAGAATTTATTGGAAATTTCTCATCTAGTTCGATTTCTACCATTTCTTCGTAATCTTTGTATATTATCTTGTTCATAATAATAACCAGAACCTTGATCACGACGTTGTGCTAATTGTGGTGTTAGAAAATAAAAATGTGCACCATCATCGCCTGGTAATTGATATGAAATGAAAGAGCCACGTTGTCCATCATTAGTTGGTACTTGAATCGATATAGCTTTAACAATTTCTGGTCCTTGATTCGGATTTTGTCTGTATGGTTCCTTTTGTGAAGGCCTTACTGGATATTTTATTACTTGTGGATAATTAACGTGCTGTTGTTGTTGTTTTTGTTGTTGCTGGGGCCGTATAAGTTCAGCATCAGGATTGATTGTTGGTAACGGTGGTAAATAATTAACAGCCGTATCACTTTGTAAACTTACAGGATTTTGTATTCTCATCGGTTGTTGATAAACATTTGGTTTTTGTTGTTTTTGAATTGGTATTGGTGTTGTATTTGGTAATTTTTTACCAAATGTTGTAAAGTATTCTTTTGTATTTTCATCAAAATAATTTTCGTCTGGTTTTGTATAAAAACCTTGATAAATGGGATTTGGTGTTGCTTCAAATTTATATTGTGTTATTGGACGACTATGTTCATTATTTAATTTCTCTTTATTTTGTATAATATCATCTTCATAATCATAATCAGGCTTAGCAGTTGTATAATATTTCGATGGTGATGGTCTTTCTGTACTATGTTGATAATAATTAGGTGTTGGTTCAGTTGGAATTATCTCAACAGCCGGTTGAATTTGAACACTATATCGTGGTAATGGCCGGAATTTATCTTGTGGATCATCGTTTTGTTGTGGTTGTTGTTGTGGACGTTGATAATTTGCAGCTTGGAAACTAAATTGATATACAGGTTTTGGTGAATATTGTTGTTGTTGTTGTTGTCGATAATTTGGACGACTTGTTGTTACATATTGTTGTAATTGTTTTTGTAATCTAGCAATATGGAAACTAAAATTATCACGTTTTGGTTGTTGTACAAAACGGAATTGTGGCCGTCTTGGTGGTGTTGTCACATAAATATATTGAGGTTGTGGTGTTTGTCGTATTAAGTTTTGTGATTTTGGTATATAATAACGTTCAGGTATATCATAATAATTTGGTCGTTTTGTTGTTATATATTCAGGTTGATGGTAATAATAATATTGAGATGGTGGTATTTTTGTTGTTGTTTTTGGTATGCGTTGTTGTTTACCAATATGGAATTTATCAGGTGATTGTGTTATAGAATTTGTTTCAATATCATTTGTTGTACTATAATAAATTTTTAAAGGTACTTGTGTTGTACTTGTAACTGTTTTAATTCGCGATTGATTCGGTGGTGGTCCATACACTTGAAACGGTTTACGCGATACTTCATTATTATAAACTTGAGGTGGTTCACTTGAAGATTTCACCGGTTTTAATATAGTAACAGATGGTCTTTTTGTTGTTTTTTGTGTTCGATTTATAATTTGTGGTAGAATTGTCACAATATTTGTTCGAGGTGTTGACACAATAGGTTTTAATTCATTATTTATTTCTGATGGTATATGTGCTGGCAATATTTGTATTGGTCTTCTTATATGTTTCTCGTCTATTACAGCTGTTGGTGGTAATGCCGTTGTTGTTGGGTGGATCTGTGGTAATGGTGTTGTTGTTGATGTTGTTTTAATTCGTGAACGTGTTGGTTTCATTGTTGTTGTTGTTATTGGATCTAAAGGTGCAAAGAAATTTGGTGGTGGTGGTAAAATAATTCCCGGTACTAATGGTCCAGGCGGTACAATCGATGAATTATCTTTTGGGTAATAAAAACTGTAAGGCGGTGGATAATATATTGATGGGTCGTCTTCGTCTATAATTTCTGTTTGATTTGCTGGTGGTGGTGGTGGTAGTATTACGGCTCCAGGGGGTAATGAAGCGAAAAAAGGCGGTAATGTACCGTTCAATGGGAAAGATGGGGGGAATTGTACCCCCCCTGGGTACTCCCCCTGAGGGTAAGGAGGTATTGGGAACGGAGTTTCCCCGGTAGTAATGTTGGCCTGATTTGTATAATTTGGGATTGGGTAGATTGGATTCGTTCCCTGTTCATAGATTTCTGAAGGTGGTAAGGCATAGACAGTGGACGGGTCGAACGTGACATTAATCGTTCCCGTAGAATTTGTGCCCAAGATTTGGAGTGGTCCATTATCTCTAAGTTGGACTGGAAATGGCGGCGGTACTTTAGGATTACTTGGGATTTTCACTTGTCGTAATGGTGCTTTATAATTATCAATTGGTGGCCAAGCTTGATGATTTATTTGATCTTTACTATTATCGTCATGAGGTGGATAATGGCCACCTTTTATTATCAATAAATGGTCTTCAGCTAACCATATGTCATTTTTTGTTAATCCACCTAAATTATTTATATTATCTCTTGGAATTTCAGGATTAATTTCATAACTAATAACACCTGGTCGTTTTATCGGTCTTATAAATAATTCTTTTTGAATTAAACCATATTTACCATCAGCTACTTGTTGTGATAATGTTTTTTTATCATCATCTTCTGATTTTTTATTTTTACGATTTTTCGATCCACTAGCACTTATTGTTAATGATTCAGTATCATTAGGATCTTCATGATATGCTTTTAAATGGCCACCTATTAATCTATGTGCAATCCTTTGATTCTTCAGTGAGTGTTGCTGTTGTTGTTGTTGTTCAGTTGATAAAATGAAGGCGGAAAATGCCACTAAATAAATTAGAGGTTTCCAAAACATCTGAAAATTATAAATAACAATTTAATTAGAAACATTCTATCAAATAATAATTATTAAAAAAATTTCACTTTTAAATCTGAATATTTATTTAGAAATTAAACTAAAATTCCAATTTATAAAGATTTATCAAGTGAATGGTCTAGTATTTTTTCGCATATGAATTTTCTTTTTGTTTCGTTTAATTATTCTCAGCCTTCAACTATATTATTGGTGGTTTAATTTACAACAAATACAAATCATAATAAAGACCTTGTATTCAAAAGAAACATGGGGTGTGTCCGGAAAATTGCGGAGAAAGGGTCTTTCAAAGACAGTTTGTTACAAATTACTATTAATTTTTTTTTCTATCACATTGTAACAATAATTTAAAAAAAGTGTTGTAAGAGTTGTTTTTTTTTTATATATACTTTAAATTAATAACTATTGACATCGTTGTAATTTTTTCTAAACACGTACACAATATATTTACTTAAGTCAAATAACAATTGTGCTCTGTTCTAGTTTTTTTTTTTTTTTGTTTTTACTTAAGTTTTGTTAAAATTCGGGAAAGTGAACAATTTTTATGTTGCAATTTTGAATTTCTATCTGTTCGTGTTTTATTATTATTATTATTTGGTTGTTTGTTTAGAAAAAATTCCCCTAAATAAATGTTTTTATTAATTTAATTATTATAACTTTTTTTTATTAAATTAACAATCAAACACAAGTAAATAATAAAATTTCATAATATATCAAAATACCGGTTACGATCTAATAAATTCATAATTTCATTACTTTTTTTTTTAAATGATGTAATTTAAAAACAAATATTATACATATATATAGTTCTAGGTATATTTTTAGGTATTACCCTATTATATACATATATAGATTTTGGATCATTACGAGAGTCTGCTTTTTGAATTAAAAAACATAGCTACTTGTATGTGTTTTTGTCTTTTGTCGTAAGAGAAACATACAATTTTTGAATTTCTAGTGATTTATTATGTGAAATTTATATTAAATTCGTTAGCCATTACATACATAACGAATTTACAGATTTACAACTTGCTTTAATAATAAATTCCGAGGTCGAGTGATTTTAATAGAAATTTTTGTTCAAGTTGCATCGTTACACAATGAACATTGTTTTTATTTATATTGTATATTATATATAATATGTAGGTATATATAATAAGCCTAATAATATATTATGTCGTCCAATTTGAGAGTACAAAATAAAATAATGTTATCTCTTAAATTATTTAACGATCTGTTAATTTTTCGATGAATTCAATCAAGAGAAAAAAGTGAAAAATTCACAAGACTAAAATTGTTATTGTTTATATTTGTCCATGTCCTCAAAGGTAAACAATACACTTCAACAGACTTCACAATATCCCAGGGAATTTCAATTTGAGAATTGTTGCATAAAATACTAATAAAAGACAAAAATAAAACAACAACAACACCGATTAATAATTATAGTATACATATACATATGTATAAACCTTGATAAATATTTGAAATTTCAATTAAATTGACTCCATTCAAAATATAACGCAATTAATAATGTGATAATGTGTTAAAATATGATACTAATAAAATACAAGTGATTATTGGTTTTGAAAGATATTAACTTATAAAAATTATAGTTTGGAATGTTATTTTAGTAATAATTATATTAATTTGGGTGTGGTATTTTTTATTTCTTATTTTTTTTATTATTATTATTCTCTAGTCGATTGTACAATTTTAACAGATTTAACGATAGCAGCGATCATAGCACACGCCAATCTAATGGATCAAATTTAAGCTAAAGGCTAATTTAAAAGAAGGCAAAAAGTTTTTATTCCTAACCTGTAATTATAGTTTGAAAACAAAACAAAAACGACCATAGAAAAATGTTGGGTAACTAACTCTGTTATAGTTTCTAATCGATCCCTTTTATTTTTCTATTAAAGGAATTTGTTTGTTCTTTTTGTAAGATATGTATTAGTTTTATTGAGAATTTTTCCATCTTTCTTTCGAAACTTTCTTAAAACTAATCAATGTTCGGCTTGGTTTTTTTTTATTACAATAATAAGATAATAATTATTATTATTATTGGATAAGGAAGAATTAACAGAGCAGAGAAATTTTTCGGTGAATTGTGCTTTGACAATTTTCTCAATTTTTTATTAGTAATAAACAAATTCTCAGCTTTAATATTACTATATTTATTAAAATAGTAAATATTTGGTTTGGTCAAGGTGCAAGGCTTCTATTATAATTTTTGTATATAATTAAAATTGAAGAAAATTATTCAAAGAAAAAACAGCTTGACTAATTTTATTCATCTTCATGGGAATTATTTGAAAATGATTAACAATTAAAACATTATTCCCAGATTTTTGTTAAGATTGCAACAATTGGATATAACAAAGTAGGTCGACAACAATTGTGTTTGTGTTTGTTAGTAATAAACAACTGAAATTATTACAATAAAATTATACATTTCTTCTTAATTAAAATTAAACCGATTAATAGTTTTTTTATGAATCTTGGCATTGAACTTGCTTAATTGAGATTCATTGGAATAAAATTCACTTTCGTTAGATTTTGATTTAAATAACCGGACATAATGATTGTCTAAAGTTTACGTTTAAGATTTCAATTATTATATAGCCATTCAAAGACGATCCTGTCAGTTTGGTATTTGCAGAATTTATTCGATTGCAAATATTTATAATAAATAAATTTTAAAAAAGAAAAAAGATTAATCACGACATGTTAACATTTCATTTTGCACAATAGGTTAAAATCGAATAATTTGCAAAAGGAAGAAGATGTAATTATTATTGTTATTATTATAGATCAAGGTTTTGCAAATAATCTCTCTTGACATTCTCTCTAATTTCTTCTCCTAACATTCAATACAAAAATGAGTACAATAATTGTCAATAGTATTTAGTATTTGTACTTTGATTTTAGTCAAGGTAAACATGGTTTATTTTTTAATTATTATAACCGGGTGAATAATTGAAGGATTATTTAATATAGGTAATTTTTTTTTTTTTTTTGAAAATTTGCCCTTACATTTTATTTATGTCCTATTCTAATTTAAATTGTGTATATCCTAATAAAAATTCCAAATATATGTCACACTATTATTTTAACACTTTACACAATTTATTATTCTAATTAATAGAAGAAGAAAAAAAAAGAAAATAACTGATCTTATTTCTCACATATCGATATAATTTTAATTAAAAAAAAAAAACAATTACAAAATTATCTTGTAGAGATTCCTGCTTCTTATATGAAAGCCCGGCGTGGCTACACTGAAATGTATTGTTTCAGTTACTATACCATGGTACCGTTGTTATAGTGGGGATTTTTTTTTCTTTTTATTTTTAATATTGTCGGTAAACGAAAACTTATTATGATCTAACAAGGACAATATATATATATATATATATTTTTAAGGATTTACCAGTTTTTTGAACCAGGATTCTCAAATATATCCTTTTGTAGGTATATTATCATACATATTTAAATATAGGTAATAAAAATGCATTCAATATAGGAATTTCCACTTATTAACAATAATAGTCCATCGAATTTTCTCATTCTTGAATTTCTCAAAACCTATGACAGAATTTCCCATAGATATTTATAA
>JAZBGX010000552.1:0-29335 GCA_037414775.1 Zonitis immaculata
TGTTTGAGGCGAAAAACATAACAATAACAACAAAGAGATAATAACAACAGAAACATTGATGAAAAGAAAAACGTCGAACTGTTTTTCAGATTTTTTTTTCTTCTATTTGCTCAAGGTTTTCTAGAAAATAACACGAAGACAACCTAACAGCAACAGTACGAACATTAAGCTAATTACTGTGGAACATCAACGTTCTTGAAATTTACTAAACTGATTTGTAAACATTAATTTATAGTAATAATAAGCTAACATTAAAAACTAAGCTAACATTAAAATTCTAAAATCTTTAAATCCTATTTTGATTTAGTACTTTCGCGAATCATAATCATTATAATGACAATAGTTGTAAAATCTCTATTGTTTGTATAATAAAGTTTATTATTATACAGCATCATCGTATATCATCATCATCATCAAAAACAGACTTGATGAATGAAAATCAGCATCAGAACTTGTCATTCTCTATATCAACAGGGTAACTTATGATAAATTACAATTCGATAACTTTACGATGAAATCTCAACTTTCGCTATAATATTATTGGGAAACTTGAATTTTGTATTATATTAGTGTAACGCAAAAGTCATGACGTATTCTTGCTACAGATGACATTTTATGTATTTTTAGGTTAAAAACATCGTTGTAATCGGTACAAGTGTTATATATTTTGATAAATAGCAATTCAAGCTTCATTTGTAAACAAAAATTATTTTATTTGTGAAAGATGTGATGCTCTATATTAGCGTCAGTGGGAAAGATGCCTCGGTAAATTTCATGCTGCTGATTTTAACATGAACGATGCTTCTTGCATCAAAGCTGATGAAGATAAAATAAAACCACCCACATTCGACTACTCGTAGCATCGTAGAAACACTTGGACTTGATCATTCAAGTACTCATCACCATCTCAAGAAGCTGGAGATTATCATTGAACTCTATATATGAGCACTGCATGAAGTGAAAGAAGTCCATCGCACTAATTGCATCCATCGATCAATCTTTACCAAAAAAAATTATGCTTCCAATATGGTGGTACATTTTGAGCTTCTAATATAGGATCAAACCATCGATTCCCTTGTTTACTGTCATCAACTGGATAATTGAGATACATCTGCCGAAAAGAAACGATCAGAACTCGTCCATAGCCATGGCATAGTATATCTGATTATAATAGAGATATAAGTTACTGCAGCTTTGATGTTTTGGCTCATCCTCCTCACTTACTAGACCTTGCCTTACCAGGTGACCATTTGTTTTGTTTTCTGCGACTCTGATGAAGCCATAAAAGAGTATCTCTCCGAATTCTTCGTAGTAGTTCTACGAGCTCAGAAAGTTGTTGAAATGTCATTGAATTACAGTAACCAATACCTTATCGATTAAACTTTCTTATAATATTAATAAATGAGTCTTGAAAATTACAAAAAAATATGTCATGACATTTCCGACAACCCAATATCGGTGCTCTCAATATAGAAAAGTTTTTAACTTTATTTTTTATAAAAGGTTTAGGATAGGCAAAAAACATTTTGCTAGGAAGTGTGTTTACGGTGACTTTTAGAACTGAAAATTTGAAATTAGGCGCTTAGTAGTAAGTTGAAAAAAGTAATTTTTTTTTGTTGTTGACAACATTAAGCTGTTAAGAAAAAGAAAAGAATTTGGAGATTTCGTCAAATAAACAGACAAATTTGCGTTTGTATATTGGATGAAATATTGAGAAAGTTCAATACTAAACATAAATACTGAACAACAAACCACCTGAGAATTTGTGGTAAACCTTTAGGATGAATTTCAAGAGAAAAAGTTTGACACTTTACAACAACAATACTGTTAAAACAAAAACATATTCTACGATACATTTGAAATTACGTCATTTCCTAACGATTGCAATATTTTCATAACTATTATATAGCAATAATTTTATATTGTCGATGTGAATCGATAATGGCCTTTTGTTGTAGTTGTTAGCTAAACAAAACATCACCTCCTATATGTATATAATAAAAATAGGGGAGCAACATTCATAATTAATTTTGTTTAATAGAAATGAATTGTATTATTCATTTTACCATTTATATATATATATATATATATATATATATATATATATATATATATACAGTTTAGCCTTTCAGCTTTACATATACAGGTATAAAATATTCATATTCAATGTATTCAATGTTTTGATAGACATAAACAAAATGGAAAAATAAAATATATTGTTTCATCAAACATTATGAAAGTTTGTTTGTTATTTGAATTGAAATACAATCGAATCGTGGAATAGAATAAAACAAAAATATTAGCCAATATTTCCCTAGAGCTATTTTTCTAAAAGCAGCTTATTTCTCATACATTTGAAAGATATTCTTTTCTATCTGAGAACAAAAACAAACCAAAAGAATAATAAACTAATTCCGGTTTCTTCTTTCTATGTCAATTACATTCGCGATATAAATATCGATCTTTGATAATAAGTTATATGAGTTGGTTTGAGAGAGAAAAGTTTTGCATGCCAAAGGAGGAAGTTTTGGCAGTAAGTAAAATTATCGAATAGTGGAAAGTCCTCTCATTATGAATTCCTAGAGGGCTTTGCGAAAGTTTATATATAAGCGCATTCGACAAGAAGTGGCTATATATTCCGTTCTCTCTACCCCAACTTCCGATGTCAAAACAAAATATAAAACTATTTGAAATTTTTCATCGAATTCTATATTATTTATTTGGATTTGATTCAATTTTAGCCATTGATTCAATTTTGATTATAATTGGAATATGGTTATTTATTCAACAAAGAGATGATTCCACCTACAATCATCACTAGTCTACTTTCATGTATTCAATTAGAGCAAATACGATTAAAGCAAATCAACGGATATATTGAACGGAACCAACCATTTCGAACCAATTTAATATCCATTTAAAGAGATACTGAAAGCTATTCCTCTCTATCTCTCTCTTATAGCAATTCAACTGATATTGCGTCTATAGCTCTTCTATTCTAATTGTAAGTCGAAGAAGTTATAGAATAGTTCGTATTTTAAACGAAATAATGAATGCAATAAGAAAAAATACGACGAACTTTCCTAATTTATTTTCCAAAATTATGATTAATTTAAGTCAATATGAAAAGTTGAATGGCAAAATTAAACATCTTCAACAAACATTTATTAAATATTAAATTAATAACAAGTCACTTTTCAATAAATTATCTTTGATTTTCTTTACATCCAATCATCTAGAAATTAGATACTATTTAATAAATTTCATGATTCTATGAAATCTATTACATAAGATTTTCGAATGATGAAGATAGTTATAATGAAGGTGTGAAGATAAATGTGTTGTACGCCTCTACGTTTGCTAAGAAGGATTTGGTAAATATATTCAATAGGACGACGACAAGGGGTGTTCATCTTCAATCTCAACATACAAAAAGCCGAAATATGAAAAGGGTCCTAATATCATTACTCTGCTCGCATTCTAGCCTCGCTTCAATTTAAACACACGCATACACACACACACACACGCAATATATTAAATGCGTATTTAGATCGATTTCTTTCATATTATATACGTGCATATTTTTTGTGGGAGATTCAAGAGGGTCAAATGATGATGGTAGTGGAGTATAAATCGTAGATGGGCACAACTGGAACATAAGCATTCTGCAGAGAGCAAGTGCAAGAGACGGATGACGTGATGTATGGGGTAATTTCGACTGGACACGAACAACTATGATAGAACGTTCCCAACGGCCATTCCTTGTACATTCCACCCTTTTAACCAATTTCCATTCATATAATAAACAACAACCGCATATAACTTGAAAACAGGAAAAACCGCATCTATATATAAAAATATTATTATTGAATTTCATTTGATGTTTGATATTATTGATTTTTATTTTATTTTTTTGATTGAAAAGTTTACCGAATAGAAAGAAATACAATTGTTATTTACAGGTGGGAACGAGGCTGTTACAGCCACCTTCGATTTGTTTGATTCGTCAAGCGGCCCGGACCTAACATTGTCCCCACAGACATTCACCAACTCAACTGAGGCCTTTATCAACGACAACTCGAACAGCTTAGGAGTCCCAGCGGACAATGATGCAGGTTTGTCTCGATTTTAAATGGTAGATAGACATTGTGAAATTTTGTTGCTTGATAAAAAATTAGAACATTTCAACGGAGAAAACAGCCTAGCATAGTAGTAGCGGCTCATTAGTTCGCAATGTTGTTAGATTAAAAAAATGAGGGGGAAGCTTCTTACACTCTAGAGAATTTACAGCAATTATAATGAGAATTCATTTCACTTTCATCATATACAGGAAGTAGAGGAGAAAAAATCTTTGCGATATAATATTAAATTTTCTTGTCTTGTTATAATGTTGTTCAGAAATTTTCTGCATTGTGGTTTTGTTTGTAATGAGACGTGACTAGGTTTTGTTTTGTGCAAGAAAAAACAAAGAAAATTTTAGCCAATATCTCGATTGTGTTAAAACTATTTAGCCATCTGGAAAATTACAATTTGCCCTAGTCAAACTAGAATTAGTTTTGAATTTGAAGACATAGGCGTTCCATCATCATAATTTCGGAAACAATTTTCTATCGACACAACTATATACCGACCGAATCAAGCCCGACTGAAAGCTTGCTCTGCTAGTGGAATAATAATGTCTTTGTATGTATATGTGTGTGTATGTGTGCGTTGAAACTTCTTTTTAAACTCAGGAAACCAATTGAATAACTCGCCCAGATTTCGCATTCGCCTCAGATACGAAATACTAATGATGGCTAGCGGACGGAAATAAAACACCAGCCATGTCACTTCCTGACTAGAATAATGACAACTGGACTTCTATGTTCGTTTTGTGCAATTCTACATCAACTATACAGATGAATTCGAGGCTTTTGATGGCAATTCTTCGATAGAAAATCACTTTCATTTTCAATGTCATTCTAGAAACTACGTTTATTTCCAAAAATAATAACTATATATAGAGGTATGATCGAAAATTGGAAATTTGTCGCTTAAAGGCATTTTATCGTAACGAAATACAGACAATGGTAGATATTTTATAAAATTCAAATCATATCACAAGAGACGAAAAAGTAGAGTTTTGAAACTATGTGATTTTTTTTTTTCGTCGATTGTTAACATACAAGTATATAGCCTGCAGCTTACATAGTCACCGTTCGAAAAGTTGTTATATTTGCAACTGTGAAAAGCTGAAAATATACATTTTGCAATTCAAATATTACATTGATTTACACTTTACAGACACAATCGTCATTTGAATACACATACAATACAAAGCTATATAGTAAATTTATTCGACAAATATTATATATTTATAAAGAATATAAGCAATTGTGCTTAAAATAAAATTTGAAGCAAAAAAGTAATAGCCAAAACTGTTTCTATTGCTTTAGAATAAATTCAAGTAGTTTGACCTGAGTGGAAAAAAGCTTATAAATATTATTTTTGAACGTTCTGGTAATATAAATCAATATCTGGCCTTTGTCATGAGTTTTTATTCTCATGAGCAATAGAATAATAAATTTATATTTCGTGCATCGGAGGTCAGAATATAAAAGAATGTTGAATAATGTAAGACTTGATGCAATGGGAGAATTAATAAAAAAACAAATTGAATGCAAAATGAAATATTCTTAAAAAATAATAATAATAGTAGTAGTAGTAATAATAATACTAATGGAATGTGTTTTGTCGCGAATTCATTATTAAAATTCATTTTTTAATTAAAAATCCAGTCGTCGGATGAACGCTAAGATTATAATTAGAAAAATGTATAGAATAAAATGTTTATGGTAATTCTGATACGAAATTTGGTGGGTGCGCCGGGGCGAAACTAAATTTTTATCCCTAGGAGATTTTTTAATAAATATAGTTAATATTTCTAATAAATGAAAATCGGGTACCTAATGTATATGTAGATTATATACAACTATGTATGCGAATTGGTGGAGTTTATTGATATTGACACATGTCGTTTCTATCGCTACAACGACGACGATGGAGAGTAATGGAGTGCTGGAGTTAGTGCGCGCAAACAACTTATTTCCACTGGGAATTGTCAACAGAAGACTTCATCTCATAACTCAATTTTTATACTAGCTCTCTTATCACAACAACCTGCTGAGTGCGATCTATAATATTATCCTACCCCTCTATATACTTATCTATACAAAGAATCCGGACACGAACTTTCATTAACGAAATTACGAAATTTCGTATCGAATAAATCAATTTAATAACAAAACATTATAACAAAATGTTCAACTTTCTGATCAAAAAAAAACGTACTTATTTTTATATTTTATAGAAAGAAGCAAATTGATTTTTTTTTTGATTTTCAGTTTCAACAACAACCGATGATAAAAAACCTACTAGTAACAATACATCATCGGATATAGTGAAGTTGACAGTGAAAAGAGCACGGCCAAAAGCTGCCTCACCAAATCGACAAGGTCCTCAACAATGTCAGGTTGGTTGAAATATCAAACTAGTATCTTTGTTCATTAAATAAGGTCGTTGTTTTGTCTGTCTATATCGAACCAATATAGCAATAAAGTACAAGTCTTAATGTTTATTTGAATCTTTCCTTGTTCAAAATACATTTACTCTCTTTTATTTTATTACCTTTATTAGAATTGTGCTATAAAAGTGAAGCCGACAGACAGACATATTCTCTCTAGAGAGGATCTAGGTAACGACGTTATAAGAGGATATTCAGCAATATTGTTTCACTCCAACAATGTATTAATAAAGAAATTTTAGATCATTCCCATTTTATCATTCAATTTTTAGGCTCTACCACAATTAAAAGTGGAATTAAATTTTTTTTTCTTTTGTAAAATTTTGTCCTGTTTTAATGAAATTCTTGTATAATCCTATTCTTTGTTTTTCAGAAGTCGTTCTGATTAAAATATTCTAAGCCATCTCATATTTATCAATTATAATCCCGGTTTTTTTTTTATTTAATTCTAAATTTGGAAATTGTTTTCAACATTTACATGTCTAAATTTATTTTATATTTAGATTGAACTTGATAAGAAACTCAATTTTCGAATCAAATTTCCAAATTATTATTATTGATCACATAAGCTCAATTTAAACTTTTTCAATATTTATCAATCACATTTATTTTATAGCAAATATTTTTTCTAATACAGGAAAAAACATCATGTTCCAGTCGAATTCTCGTCTATGCCAGTAATAATTTTTTAGAATGATTATCATATTCAATATGCTGTGAGATTTTTATACAATAAGGTTCAATTTTTTGTTTACATTTCTGTGATGGAGAAAGCGAACTTTTACAATTTATTTCAAGAAAATCACGAGATTTGAGAATTTCAAAAACAACTTCCTTTGCTCTATAATATAAGCATAATAATAAAAGTGCAGAGCGAAATATCTAGCGTCTCTGTCATATTTGAAGTAGCCCTTTTAATATATTAAACGCGAATCATATGCTCTACGAAACTCGGAGAATTTGTAATATAACATTTCATCATGGCATCTGTTCGGACAACAGTAAATGGAATTAGCTTTGTCTGTATATGCATACACATATTCAGATGAGTATATATAATCGAAGGCTGTTGTTGTGGTTATTGCAATTGTTAGTACGGAATTTCAAATTTATTAAATTACAGTCAAATTGTAATAATAATTAAAAAAACAAACAAATTGGCATATACCCAGTTTAGTTTTGTTTGTTTTAATAATTTAATTTGAAATTCAAAATCAAATTGTATTCAATGTTTGTTTTAATTGTTGTTTTAGGTGTGTGCTAAAGTCTTTGGTAACGCTTCAGCATTGGCAAAGCACAAACTCACACATAGCGACGAACGCAAATACGTTTGTACAATGTGTGGTAAAGCATTCAAACGTCAAGACCACCTGTAAGTCAATTGTAAAATCCAATTTGATTAATGTACCAAAAATTAAATTTCGCATTTTTCTTCCAGCAATGGCCATATGTTGACACATCGCAATAAAAAACCGTACGAATGTAAAGCAGAAGGTTGTGGAAAAAGTTATTGTGATGCAAGATCATTACGACGACATACAGAAAATCATCATAGTTCAACAACTGTAACAACATCAACAACAACATCATCAACATTAACAACAACAGCAGCATCATCAAGTACAACATCATCAACGGCTGCTGTTAATAGTACAACAACAATGTCACCAGCACAGGGGGCGGCATCAGGTGATGCAGCATCACCGCATGGCTCTAGTTGTATTCAATATGCACCACCACCAACAACATCATCATCAACAACAACAACAACAACAACAAGCAATACGAATGGGAAAAGTCAACTGCAACAACTTTTAGCTAGCGAACCGGCAAAGGTATTTACTTTTCATTTGCAACCGGAACGTGACATTACGCTTGGTTGATATGATGTTTATCGTGAAAAATCCCATATATTCTAGAAATATATATACAGGATGATTCACGTAGGCCGTTGGTTAGAAGTTAATGAAAATTTCATAATATTCATATTCGTTCATGCTCTATTCAATCAAAATTCAAGCGAAATTGTGGCACCTTCGGTTATACCAAAAGTGGCCACCAACTTCTTTCTTTAAATTGAATAATTCACTTTTTTGCATTTTCGCATTCTGCTTGATATTTTAGGTCAATGACGCTTTTCTATTCCTACATTCAGTCGTTCTAGAGACAATTGAACTTTTTTGAAAGTCTGCTGTCTTGCAAGGTTTACTTTGAGCGAATTGATCAGAAAATGCTTGCATTTGAGACACAGTCTCCAGAATCTACACCGAATATAGAAGAACAGACTTTTTTAAATAATTAATGAAAAATCGTAAATTACTTAAAGATTTAAAAAGATAGAAAATATATTAAAACAGGTCTGCTCAGAATGTTAATCTGAATTGATTTATAAAATAACATATAGGTGGTTCCATTAAAAAATATCGAATTTTTCAACTTTGAACTTCTTGTAGATTCGGGGTAGATTCTGGAGCATTTTCTGGATATTGATGAAAACTTGGATATTTAAGCCAAAAAACTATCAATGAATGATACTGCTAACTTTAATAATTACGGTACGAGTTCGGAATACACCTTGAAAGACAGAAGATTTTCAAAAACATTCAAAAATCTCGAAAACGGCTGGGTGTAGGAATAGAGAAGTGTCATCAAAATTGACCTAAATTCGAAAATACGAGAGAAATATACCATTCGATTTGAAATAAAGAAATTGGTGGTCACTTCCGGTATAGCCGAAAGTGCCACAAGCTTCTTTATATTTCATTTGAATAGAGCATTAGCGAATATGGATATTATGAAATTTGCAAGAGAAAATTTCAACTGGAAGTTGAAAAACTTCTAACCAACAGTCTGCGTGAATCATCCTGTATATACCTACTGGAGAAAATCGTATTTTGAAATAACACAACGAGAACAATTTATAATACTTAGAGAATGTTGGGTAAAATTCGTTCGTAATCCTAGTAATAATGTTGAAGAGCATTACGTTATTTTTCACCTGACTAAGAACGATCCTTTCTAAATATTATGTCGTGCATGAAAAATTGTACAGTTTATGTCAATATTCTACTACCATATATGTATATAGAGTGGCTCATTTATATGTAGTAGCAATACATCTTCTCAACAGAAATCATAACAGATAGAGAGAAAAAATGAATTGACACCATTTTGATATTCTTCCTCTACGTTATTTGAATCGACAATTTAATCGATTAATGCTATTTTTTTCGATTTCCCTCTTCGTAAAAGAAAAAAGACATCAATGCATTAATTTATATTAATTACAATTTCAGGGCGATAATGGCGGTAATAATGATGGACTGACTAAACAACAATTAGATTTAATCCATCAAATTATGGAACAAACCCAACGACAATCGCAATCTACTAATAAAACGACAACAAAACCAACTACGAAAAGTGTTAATAAAACACCAGTTAAAGTACAACGAGTATGGACGTCGACGGTAAGTTGAATATATAATTTTATAGATTTGATTTGATTATTTCATAGAGAGCTACATTCAAAATAATGGAATATTAATAATAATAGTAGTTGCATTATTAATTCCACAAAGTAAATGCAATAGAGCTATATATACGGTCCTATATATGTATATAGTTGATTTGAATACGGATTTCCTTTTATATAGAATGCGGACTATTCGACGACAAACGAATTCAATAATTACTTTTTGCTCGGACTAAATTATACTGCCAATTAGTTCCGATGACGGTTTACTTTATGCATATAAATTAATCATGAAGCCCTATAGCAAAGCCACAACATATATACAGGGCTGTGCATTTTCCGAACGCGCCCACTCGCAATAATATTAGAAGACCAAAGTTGTTCATTGTTATTTTTAGACCGCTAGAATAATAGAATGGTAAATAAAAAAAATTCAGTTTCTTTTTTTGGATATACGGAGTATCTCAGCAGCCTTTTTTATTGGTCTCTAATTAGGAAAATAAAAAATGCACTAAAAGATTCGAAATAAATGTCCCTATCGTCGATTCAACGGAAAAATCATCAAATTTCGCAACCAAAAGAGATGTTCGTATTCATTCTACAAAGAAAGTCCAATAAGCTACTCATTTGTTGAATATAAGAATTTTTCAATTTTGCATATTTTTCTAAGAAAAACGGCTTTGTTGCCGAAATACTTTTTGGATATTTTCATTTGGAGATTTAATTACATTTCTAATTCCCTTAACTAGAACAGAAAAGTTATCACCAATATTGAGACAGACTGTATAACTGTTTCTTTATCAACTAAAATCATTGGAAATTATTGATGTTATATTTAGTGGAAATTTATATTGTATAGTTTCTATTTCGAAAAGTTTTCTGCACGGTCCAATAGCCCATACCAAGTAATAAAAGAACGAACTGTAGTTGTTACTTTTTAACAATTTTCTAAATTTCCTCTCTTTTCATCTCACAAACTAAAACAAATAATTAGAGAAGTTTGCGTAGTAGAGCGACCGAGCGTACAACTAAATACTACCCAGCTAAACCAAACTCGAAGAACTTACAACTTTCAATTTAAAATAAATATATAACAAGCTGTATTTTACGAAAGTGGAAACGAGAAATAGAATATTCAACTTGAAGTTAGACCTATTTTTAGAACAAAAAAAAAATAAATAAGAGAAAAATTCACTACGATTTTTTTCATTATTACAAGTTTCGTAATTACTTTGACCTGTAATTAATCACTTGGAATTTTCACCGCAACCGGGACTAATTGGAAAATGGTTTCTACCGCAAACTAGTTGGACAATTGTGAAAAATGAATTAATTCAGCATTCGCACGTACACCCTTCTCACACCTCGATATATAGACAAAGACAAATCTAACCATTTAGGTGAAAGAACAAAATCATAACCCGGATCCTCCAATTAGTGAAATGACGCAATGGGAATTAATACGATTAAAATTGATGGAGTTTGTTTTATATTGAAATTTAGTCACGACTATTTAATAAATATCTCACTAATTATCAAATATTAACAAACTGTTGGTATTTTCGAGATTTGTTGTTTGTATATATATTTTTTTTAATCATGAAATTTCGATTGAAATAGATAAAATAACAGGAAATGTTGTTGGGGAAACAGGGATGTTGCGTGAGAACTCGACAACCTTTGGCCTCGCCAACAATTTATCTACCCGACAATAGTTCGGACAGGTTTGGAGGGTGCTTCCCCACCAAATATCCAAAACCGTTGCTAAAATGTGGAGCCAACCATATAACAATTAATTAAAATTTATCAATATATTCAAATTACATATTTTATCAATATTATATAAAAGTTATTATTATTCTGCTACATTGATTTGAATTATGAATAATATTTTTCAATATTAATGGAAATCAAATTATTGGAATTTCATATATTATTTAAAAGAACAATAGAGACAATTTCATTGTTTTAAAATCCGGTTATTTCGACCCACTGTAAATGTGGGGTGATTTACTTCTCCAGATTCATCCTTCTTTTGTGATTTATCAAATTTAGTAGTTACGACCACCATACTTCGATATAGCGTGTTACACAGTGACTAATGTTTTCCATCAAATGGACTCTTTCTGGACTAACTATTATTACTCCGTTTTCGGACAGGTAAAACTTATAACTAAAGCTACCCTTGAATTACCTTATAAACAGCTAGAAAGATATCTCTTTTTATTTCAACGATATATCCGAAATTCTACTAGATAACGACTACCTAAATGTGGCGGTTTGTTTTTGTTTTTTATTGTTTTTGTTTTGCAATTCAAATTAATCTCTAGTGATTCAAATGAGAACAGCTGAATCTATATTTTATGTGTAAATATACGGAATTATAGTATGTGCCCATTTGTGATGATCAATGATAATATATTCAAAGCGGGATGATCTGAAAACTGTCAAAATGTCAGTGCATTGCAATAATTTATTTTCCCCGAAAAAAAAAACAAACCCTATATTTCTCTAAAGCGAATATTAATACTGGGATATCTAAAATTAGGCCAGTTAATTAGCCATAGAAATTTCATTCGAGCCTCTTTTCAATATGTACAGACGCAACAGACTTCATCAAATAAAACAAGTGGGAGCGTTACGAGTCCGCAGGCGAAAGTAACTACAACAACCCCATCAACATCCCCAGCTGCAAGCTCATCATCTAGTGGCACTGCCGCCGCCGCCGCCACTTCCACCACCACTTCTAATAAAGCCGAACCGAAGCCAGTTGAATGCAATCTATGCCATAGAAAATTTAAAAATATCCCAGCCTTGAATGGTCATATGAGATTGCATGGTGGTTATTTCAAAAAGGTATATTTTATTTACGACGCAATAAAAAAAATTACAATTTAGGTGTAATTAAGAGAATTGATTATCTCTCTTAGGATGCTGAGAATAAAAAATGCGAGAAAAAAGATGTTAATGGCCCGCCTTTACAGACCGCTTCAGTGAGTGTTCGAGCGCTGATTGAAGAAAAAATCATCAATAAACGGATTACAAACCCACAATCAACAAATAGTACTAGCGACAATGACAATACGAAATCATCAGCACCACCATTGTTCCCATTAACAGTGCATTCCTCAGTCAATTCGAATGATTTAGATACAAAAATTACGTCCTTTGTTGTCCCAGCACCACCCCAACAACCACCTGAAAAAACAAGAAGACATTCCGATGCAGATGCTTTCAATAATACGTCTCGATCAATAGTAACAACGACAACATCAACTTCTAACCAATTATCAACTACACAACAAAAAGCTGAAGCTTTGGCTGATCTCATTTTGAAAAGAGATAAAGTCTCCGTTAAACGTACTACCTCTGATCCTGGACAATCCACATCACAAATCATACAATTCCAATCAAATGACTCATTCACATTAACTGGCGTTACTTACCAATCGGAAGATGGAGGATATTTATCGCCAAGTCTACAAGATGAGGTATTTACACAAGTACAAGATACAATGCTATTACAAGGTGTTGATCCACATCAACTTGCTTCTATACAATTTCAAACTGAAAGTCTTCTACAAGACCAAAACGAACAACAATTACAAGATATAACATTGGAAGATTATACCAATTTACAGGAGGCCGTTGTACAATCAAGTCATTCTGTGAATCAAGAATTACAAGCGGTTCTCGATTCACCATTACCTGAAAGTCTAGCTGAATTTAGTACATACCATTCAACAACAAATCTAGATATGCCATCACCATCCTATCAAACCCAATCACCAGCTCAATACACAGAATCACCACATACATCACTGACAGCCCAATCACCATTACAAAGTCCATTAATACGTCACGATTCACCCGGTTTTGCTTATCCAACACCACCTGCCAGTCATGAAGGACAAAGTCCATGCTTCAATCAAAATAGTCTATTACCAATGGTATCACCGAAACAAGAATTCGGTCAAGTAATTGAACGTGGTGTTGATGAACCACCACAAGCATCATCACCATTATCAGCTGCATTCTTTACATCAACAATGTCTAGTTCGGCTGCTGTTGAAGAAGCTTTAGAAGAAGTTCTACCGGGTGAAAGTATTCCAAATGATATTTATCCATTAACTAATTCACCAACACCACAATCACCCTTATCAGTTGGATTAACTCCAGTCCCATCGCCATTATCGAATATTGTTAGTACATCAGTACCATCACCACATCCAACAACAACATTCACACCATCACCAAATAATGTATCATATCCAATGTCGCCACATTATACGTTACAATCGCAAATGTTGCCAAATTCAGACGATCCATTATTATCGAGTAGTCCGAAAGATTTTGCTACAAGAAAGAAATTTGAATTTAATGGAATTCCATTGAAAGTGATCAGCAATAATGGAATATTAGATTTGAATAGTTCGAATTTTACTGGAATTCTTGTTGATACAAATGGTGAAATTAAATTCATTCAAACTGGTGGTAATACATTACAAGCGAAAAATGTTTTCGTAACAAATACATCTTTAATGCCAATGAATTCAGATGATAAAGATCAAAAATACCATAAAGTTCTAAAGACTGTAACAATACCAACGAAACAAATTATAGCAAGGCCTAAAACTAACGATCAGAAAAAGGACGACAGCAACGATGTATTTCTAAGTCCTACAACGTAAGTTTCGATTATTTCAAATAAATTGGTAGTGTAAATGATTGTTTTTCGGATGATTTCTCTTTATAGAAAATTTATAAGAATACCAGCAAGTCCGGTAAAGGTTTCTAGAAAACGACCGAGAAATGAACCGTTACAACTTCCCGTTTTCCATCAATCAAAATTAAGAGCCACACGCAGTAAGCCACAAGGATTCGCTCGTTATACACCACAACCAATTCTAAATCCACAACGGCCTAGTACTGGATTATATGCCAATTTGAAACCAAAATCAGGTGATTTAATTAATAACAATATTGCTAATTAAATTACCAATTTTTCTTCTATTTTTTGGTCTAGATGAAGATTCCGCTAGTTGGAATAGTGATCCAATTCCAGAAAGTGATTCCACACCACATATAAATGTGGGAGCACAATTCCAATGCAATATTCCCCCTTTTACATCACCCCCTAATCGAAATAATTCTAAATCAACGTATGAGGACCTACTATGGGATCCTGGTATCATCAACAATTGCACTGATGATGAAGGTGATTATTGAAACAACAAACAAACTATAATTTCGTTACAATTTTATTTTATTGCTGCTTATAATTATAAATTAGATGTTGATTATTAAATTTGATTCTTGTGGCAATTTAATATATTTGCACTTTAATACAAAATTATTGCTTGTTGTTTGAGCCACGTTAGTGGCAATTTCAACAGGTATGTGTTAGCATTGAATATGTGCAGTTGACATGTACTTGGATTTCGCCTGCTGCGCCGCAGTTCCCGGTGGTGGACGGAATAAGGAATATGCCATGCATTTGTTGCATCTCTGTGGTGGCAATATTCATGTAACTAATCAAAAATATTACATTTGATAAAATTGATTTTCATGTAAAATTTTTAGGATGCAATGCTGAAATTGATGCAACCATCCCCATATCTACCATCCGATCATCATCTATTAGGATATTCATATAGTGAAAGTGAGAAATGGACATTAGCAGAAACTGAAAATTTCCATAAAGCTTTATTGAAATACGAAAAAGACTTTCATAGTATTTCCAAAGAAGTAATAAATTTACAACAAGCTTGTGGCGTATTTTATAATACATTTTCATAATTTTTAGATTGGAACCAAAACAATAAAGCAATGCGTACAATTCTATTATGTTTGGAAAAAAGTCTGTATTGATGAATATCGAAGATTGAAGCATGTACGGGAGCGGAGGAATAATCATTTGAAAGTAATGGAGTCTGATATGGACGATAAACCTTACCCAGATGCCAAATTATTAGGAGTAAGTATTTCACAACAAAAAAAAAAACAATTCAAAAATAAGCGAGATTAGAATCTGATTTGAATAAAATGCTGATATGTATTTTTATAATCTCCATTGATTTTCCAGATTATAGAAAGCGGTTCACCGATGCCAATTCAAGATACAAGAAGTTTTTCTTGTGAATTTCCCGATTGTTCGGCTGTAAGTTAACTTTCGTAAATTCAATAATAAAACTTTTTTTTTTTTCAATTTCAAATGATTGAAATTTTTGGCAGAGTTTCAATTCACGTGCAGCATTAAATGGCCATATACGTATACATGGTGGTACAGCACGAAATTCACCAACACCATCAAATTTGATAACGGCCAAATGTGCCCCTATAGTAAGTTCATCTGTTTGTCATCCTGATTCAACTGAAGATTATCCATGTAAGATATGCGGGAAGTAAGTGTACATCAAAAATCAACAATAGAAATAATAAAGACTATAAAAGGTAAATGATCGGTGTGTTGCGTCCTCTGCTTACGTGCTAACACTATCGTTATTTATTATTATTATTATATTTCTTGACAACATCCAGTGAGCGGACTAAGGTATCTTTTTTTATTTTTGATTTTAAGTTTTGTTTTTTTTTTGGATTTTTCCCATTTTCGTATTTTCTATAAACAAAGAATATCTTCAAATTTCTAGAAGATACCTTGATACTTTCATCTATTATTGAAGTGATCAATTTTTATTTATAAAATTTCATTTTTAATCGATGTTTATTAGCGACTTTGATCGTAGCATGATTATTGACGCCATTTTTTCCTAATTAGTTGAAATTAATTTTGATTATTTGAAGAGTTTTGTGTTTAATTTTCCTCATTATTTGTGCAGCCAACTTTCTTGCTACTGGAGTTCTATAGATCTCTGATAGTGGAACATTTAGCCAATTTTTACATTCAATATATTTATAAAAATACATATTGCACGTGAGCATGTCACAACAGAACATATAAACAGGGCCGATCATCGAACATACATGACTTGTTTCTGATAGAAATGGTCAAAGATCCAATTGTATTACAAAAGAGCGTTTCATTGAGCATACGGCTTCCTTTATTGGGAGAGAGTACTTGTAACACAAATGGATTTTTAATGGCAATTTCAGCATGTTTCTCTATACATACGTATATAAAATTTTCTCTATGTATTTTTTTCTTTTTCTTGTTAATAGGGTGTTCACAAAAATCAAAAGTCGTAGTGCCCATATGAAATCACATCGTCCACCTGATGCAGAATCGATAAAACGACGTGAAAAAGATCAAACTAATATATGTACAAGTTTCGAACTTTCCGTGCCAAGCCCATATAGCACCTAGTAGTAAATTTATTTCATAAAGAAAATAAAACAATAAAAATCAAAAATTGATAACACAGAGATTAAGGGCAATCAAAATTTTATCAGATCAAAAAAATTATTATTATAAATCATAAATAATCTAAATAATAGATAAGTTTTATTACATAGAAACAAAAAAAACATTTACAAAAGACATGTGTGAAATAAAGTTGATGAATTTTAGCTGAAAATCGTAGTAAAATGAAAAATATTAATAAATAGATAGTTTAGTTGTATAATAAAGAAATAAAATTGCAATCCACATATTTAGAAAAAAAAAAACAGAGATTTATATTTATTATAAGGGGTTGTGTTACGTTACCATTATCGTAACGTTAGTGCCTTTTCGAATGTCGAGTGAGACACTACATACGCTTACGTTACCCAAAAAACCATAACGTAATGCACTTAACAAAAATACCATCTGGGTATTGGAAAAAAAATAAATAACATGTATTATTTACGAATTTTAAAAATAATGGGTTGTCTTTTAAAAAATTGAACAGTAGAAAAAATCATGACACTCATTAATTATTGATGAGCAATAGGAATCATAAATTTATTAATAATAAAAAAGTAGGATTAAAAGATTAATAATTATATCATAATGGCCATAACTATACGTAGTAGAAATACCAACAAAATCATTGCTATTGTCTATTCGGAATTCAGCTCAATTTATATTTCGTTTGTTTTTTAGATAAATTAGGCAATAAATTGGATTTTAATCTCGATAATTGTTCGAATTGAGGCAATATTAGTGATTTTGGTTGAACTTTTCTGTCGCAAAACAAACATAAATCACCGTTTAACTCTGTGTTGTGATCTTTTTAAAAGTCTATTATTACTATGAATCTATTTATATTAAATATAATAATACTTGATTATAATAAATATTTGTACATGTTATTGTATGTAATAATAATAATAATAACAATAATAACAATAATGATAGTATTAGTTTAGGGTGGTCGTTGCTCGACTGGAGGTGTTTGAGGTGATTTCCATTTTTCAATCATAATTTCAACGATTATGGTTATAGACAAGAGAAAAAAGCAGAAGTAAAAATTATAATGACAATCCATTTCTCGTTTTATTCGTAAATTTATGTAAATTATTGGTGTTTTGATTAAGTGTCTACAAGACGTTAAAGAAACCTAGTTTTTAAGTCGCTTTATCAACCATAAGATAATAAATAACTATTATAATCGAATTCACTGTTTGATGTTTTCTATTCATGTAATGAACGAAAAAAAAAAGTTTATATAAATAATAAAAAATTGTTATATTTATATAAATATATATATCATTCCAAAACATGATATACGTGATATACTTATGTTTTCGAATGATTTCTATTAATTAGATATAATACTGAAACACCTCTAGTTAATTCCTGAGTGATACGACCAAATATAAAACAGACTGGGCCACTTGGTGGATAGTCTCAGTATCAGGTGCTCAGACCTATCAATTAACTGTTGTTATAATTAATTCATATTTAATGTACCTATCCAGAATTGACAGGCATTTTGATTTGTTTCTTTGAATTTCCAGCTCAATTCTTAATCGTAATATATATGAATTTGATAATAATAATAATAATAATTCAAGAAAACAAAACAAAAAATGGGCTATATTTAATCAACAATATATGAAATAAGTTTTTGCTCAAATTAATAAAAGAATTCTTTTGAAAATTGTTAGTGAAAGACTCAGGTTTCTTTTTGCGAACCCATATCAATCCGATTTTTAAAATAAATATATACGAAAATTAATCTAAATACGGCCTAAATAAACATTAAATTAAAACAAATAAATTAAACATAATAATAATTAATAATAATAATAAAAGTAGACATACTCATATTTATAGATATAAATTTTAAAAATAAAATAAACTAAAGCATTTACTTGTGATACTGTTAAATGTATGAAATGTCTGTCAGTTCAATTAGTTTAAAAATAATAAGTTTTTTGTGTTAACATGTATGTGACTTGACACTAGAATCTTTTCAGTGTGATTCGAGAACAATCATTCTTTCTTGTAAAATACAAACTCAAAGAAAAAAAAATGACAAATATTGCTGTGGTTTCGAAGGGAAAAATTCTAGAATTCTTAAAATTTTGTTCAATTCACTATTTCTAAAATTTCTTTTTAATATTAACTTGGAAAAACGAATTTCTCTTGCTCCTGTCTCTAATAGAACCATCGAAAAATCACCTCAAAGTGATTTAAAAAAATATATATATTATATAAAAAAAATATATAAATATTTATATTATTAAATAAAATTAGCATGAATGTGTGCCTGTATTTTCAAAAAAAAAAACTACTAAAAGAAAATTTCATTTGTGCCAACATTGGAATATCATAATTAAATTGAGAATTAAAAGAAAAATAGTTGAGCTTAGTAAAAGTGTCATGTAACATATTTTAGTAATAAAATGCTTGTATATTTGTAAATAGGCTGATACACACAAATTACCCATATTGTTTTGTTGTTTCTTCTTTTTTTATTTTATTTATAAATGTTTGAAGTTTCTTAAACCAATAGATTTTTGCCAAAAAAAAAAAATAAATAAACTAATTGTTTAACCCCATTGCATCGCCATGCATTACATTTTGTAGAGGGGACGTGTAGTATGCAATAAGCTATATACATAAATATTAACTCTATGTATGATTAAAAAAAACAAACAAACAGCACTTTCTGTTTTTGTTTTTTTGTTTTTCGAAAATAATGCTATATAGATTTATGTATAAAAATAAAAAATGGAAAATGCATCATCTAAAATTCTGTCTCTTCCTGTAAAAATAAAGCTATAATTTCATCGCAAAAAGAAACAAATTATATAAAAAATGAACCGTTCCCTATCCGTACCTGACATTAACATTTATTTCATTGTTAGAATTTAAAAATCAATTACTAACAACTAATTGTGTTATTTTCTTTTACATATCTCACTTTTTCTTTATATTAAATATTAATCGCTCTCTGAATTTCTTGTAATCTTTTCAAATTGAGTGAATTATTTTTTATTAAAAAATATTCCTTGTTAAGTATAATTAGTGTCATATTTTACATTAATGATGTCTCAGAAGAAAAAGAATGTTAATAAATAAATATAAATATTATATATATATAAATATAAATAAAAATAAAAATGTTGTGCTCATTTTATATCAAAAGTAACAAAAATATATAAGAGAAAATTGTAAATCTTTAATCAAATGTCAATACTTGTAGCTCAAACTTTTTATATTTTTTTCAAATCCAAATAAAATACAATCTTTGTAGATTCTATGACCGTATGTGTCATGACAGTGTGTTCATAATACGAGATTTTGTGGCAATGTTATGTTCAAAATCAAAATTTAAAAAAATCCAAATTTGATGTCAACTCCTAGTTATAGTAAGACAACATCCTCGTATCATCAATTCTAGACAATCCCACTTTGGTCAAACGAGAAAAAACCCTGATAATAATCAATACATAACAGCCTCAAAATCTTAATGTTGTAAAAAATTAAGAAAAATGAAATTAATATTAGTAGAAAATACTCTACATGCGTTTGTATAATTGTAATCCAAGTTTTCTATCTTGTGTTATTTATAAATAATTAATAATTGTTTTGTTTGACTGTTTTAAAAGTTATTTGTTGTTAAATTCTGTCCAAATATTTCCAAACGTATGTTTAAAAGTGTATATGTATATATACTTGTATTATTGTATGCACAATAAAATATGGCGTTGTAATTATAAATCAACATTATTTTTAACAATACCACAGAATTCGACAAATAATCGCCAAATTGATAACATCCAGATAATAGAATATACCCGGAATATTCCCAATAAAACAGAAATAGTTAAAATTAAGTGATAAAATTAACCACATTCAACTATCAACAAATAAGTTTGATATATTGTAGAAATTCGGATTAGACCAATATTTGTGCAAACTACAAAAAGAAAATGAAAAAATTTACCATACAATGTGGAAATCCTCAATATATCCTATTCATCCAATCCATTTTTTCCAATAAAAAATTCAAGGAAAAGGAATATGAAGGAAGAGAGTACGGCATTCAAAGCAAGCACTCAAATAGTATAACACTCATTTTATTATCGTTATTCTCTATCAATAAGTGTAGCTTTTAAGCTCTTCAATGCCATCTCTAGTGCACCATCTTTCGTTTTATTACCACCAATAAATCCTGTTGCATGACAAAATATACAATCAGGAATTCCTGCAATTTCTGATAATTGATCATCACGTACACCTCTCCAATCATTATGAAGAAAAACTCTAAACAATAATTATTTTGATATACCAATTATTATAAAAGAAAAAAAGACAAATTCAACTACTTACCGACATACAAAACTGTCAGGTTGAATTGGTATACCTTGGACACGCCATGAACTATTTTTATCATGGAATATAACAAATTTCAATTCATCTACAATACCTAATTCTTCTTCAAGTGCAAATAAATGCTCTTTCCATGGACAACGTTCTTCTAATAAAATTATTTCACCAGATTTATAAATTTTATGACGATTTTCTATTGAATTACGTACAATTTGTCTAGCAGGCCACCAAACTGTTGCTGCCTAAAATAAATAAAAAATAGAGATCCATCTAAAAATTAATTGAGTTTCCATTTACTTCAATTACACGTTCATGAAATTCACTACCAGCTAATTTCATTGCTTTATCAAATAATTCATCAGTTGATTCCGTTTCAAATGAATTCCATTCAGGATTTAAACGATGTATACGTGCACTTAAATGTGTATTGATTCTATATCTAGGTTTGCCTTCCGGATACATCGGAACACCATTATCGATAGCATCTAATTCTTCAACGAAACCTTCATAAATATATAAAAATATTTTACTTAAAGCTTGCGGTGATAAAACGCTAACCATATTTTTCTTTTTCAATATTTCTGAGATTACTTCTAAACCAAAATGTGCATAAACTAAACCAGCTGAACTTAGCCTAAAATGTTCAAAACAATATTTACACACATTAAATGAAGGTTAGGGTACGTTTACTTGATGAATTTGTTTTTAGCCAAATCCGGACGTACTGTTGATAAATTTTCTTCGAAACCTCTTTGATGATGATCGAAACGATACGTTTTTGGATTGTAAATACCACCAACATCAACTACAACATCACAAGTATCTAAAATCTTGAAAAATCTAATTAATGATACAATTATTAGTTTGTTTTGTTATTAAGTTCAAATTACAGCCATATCTCTTGTACGTATAAGGTCAGCATCACGATAATCAGGTAATTGCTTCAACATATAACAAGCTAATGCTTCATCACAATGAAAAACACCATCATGTGTACCGATTTTTTGAATTAATTTTGGATTTTTACTATCAGTAGCCATTGTTACAAAACTGGAAGTTTTTAATTGGGAATATATTAAAATATTAACAAATCTAATTGGAATTAATTACCCATTCCAAATTGTATATAATGAACGTGTTGTTATTCGTAAGAGTCGCGTGCTCATCTGAGAAAAATCACTAAAATCGTAATCCATGAGCAATAAGGTTGGAATTCCAATAAAACGCGCACCAAATCACAAATGGTTAGTTACTTTTGATTATTTCAGGACAGTTGGTAATCCAAACTACGCGTCTTTAGTGTAGAGTCGAACAAATGTAATATGCGACATATTGATTACATCAAATGATAAATTGCAATAAGTTTTTAGCCATTGTAGTTAATAAAATATCAAATTTCTGTATTAACTTTATTTATACAGTTTAAGATAAATGTATTAAAATATTTTTAAATGGTTTACTAAAATGCTTGACTTACTAGAGATAAACTCTAAGAAAAGAATTGTTTTATTTAGGTAGTTCGACAACACAAAATACATGTGTTTACGAAAAGTTTCAAGAATGGTTGAGTTTTTCAGGAAAATTATCAGTTTTCAGCAACAAACTCTTTAATAAACACAAGTACAGTTGAAATAAGGTGTATATAAGATAAAGTCTTCTAATTGAAGATTTTCTAAATAATTCAATGCTTATAAATTAAATATTTTTTATTTATTTAATCACTATACACAGAGTTATAATTATAGTAAATATCCAATTAAAATCCCTTAACCAAAATTTCTAATTGTAAGACTTAATTAAGTATTATTTAAATCAAATTCTATACAATTTATAGTGAGGAATATTATTGAAGTGAAACAACTAGTAACTACATATCAAGACAAACCATAGTACACCAAAAGTTGAATAGTTTGTAGAAAAAATATAGAATATTAACGATTAAAATTGATTTAAACAAAAATAAATAAAACAAAAATATACACATCAATATACAAAGATAAAAAAAATAATACAACAATCTATTTTAAAAAAAAAAACACTATGTAAATCAAACAAACAACTAAAAAGATTCTTTACGAAAATAGAAGCCATACTGATCACATTTCATACGAATAATACGAGCTAATTGTGGTGGACCACAATAAAAAACAGTCACTTTACCTTTCTTTTGATCTCCAATTTGCTTGAAAACTTTATCCCAATTTGGACGACCGGCATTTGTACGTGTCTTCAAACCGGTAATTAAATCCCGTTTTTCCTGAAATTCATATTTAATATATTTATTGATTTATGAAATCCATCTACCGATTCACACACTTTTTCATGTAATAAATCCAATGCTAGTTGTAATCCAACTGCTTTCATGTCGGTTTTTTGTAAAGCACTAGTAATGTACATGTGCATTTCTAAAAATCTTTCCATAGCACCACCTAATTCGGCTTGCTCAATTTCTAATTGACTTAATAAATTAACGAACCATTCGAAACTTCTTTGATTGCGATTAATCCAAAAGAAATCGACCTAAAAATGTGAAAATTGGATAAAAAATTCGAAAAAACTGAATAACTATTGATTACCTTTCTTAAATTCATTACAGTTGGAGGAATTTCACTAGCCCAAGCGAATTTACAACGTGGACATGTATGACGAGCTTTCCAATATCTATGCATTATCGATTGTAAAATTGATGCAAATGGTGTAACACCAATACCTGTTGCTATCAATACAGCATGTTGGGCCCGGAATATATGGCTAGATGGTGCGCCATAAGGACCATCCAAATAAATCTATAATTTGTGTTTTTTTTTATTTGATTGCTGATCAAGTGGATAATTTTGTTATTGTTAGTGAAAGCTACAATGATTTAGATCACAACACAATTAATCACCTCAGTGCCATCACCATAATTAATAGAGACACTCTCAGGAATATCCTCAATGGTATCAGTAGGAGTTGTTGTTTCAAAAATAGGCTACTAACCGAAATTCACCAATGAATACCAAAGATATTTTACAATAAAGATAGATTTTTGATAATATCTGGATATTATATTGATAATAATTACCTCTAAAGGTTTTCCAACAGGATAATTCATTGGTTTTAAACTAACTGCAGCTGGTGAAAAATCAATACCTACACGACCTTCTTCAGCTTGATGTTCTAGATTTGGTGTGAAACTCAAGGCACTAATTTGGCGACCTATATTCAAATTAATTGAATTTTTGAAAATAGTAAAATTTGAGTTTCAACTTATTACCAACTGATCCTAATGAGCTATTGGAGTCTCGTTGTTCGCAATTTTCTAAACTTGGTGTTTTAAATGCAATAATTGTCGGTTTATTACGCATATAACGGAAGCTTTGTGCCAACGATTTATTTTGTGGACTCAAATAGGCCATACCTAATGATTGTAGACGGGCTCGACGTATTTGGCATTCATCAAAACTACGTTCAGATTCTGAACGCATATATTCACGTAATCTAAACTTGACAAAAATTCGTTCATTAATAAATTGCAAGAAGACAAAAATTGCATTAAGAATTCAAGCAAAACACAAAAAAAAACACCAATGAATTTGCTTTACATCATTAACCCTTGAAAAATGATGCGAGTGACAAAGGGCTCATGTCGAAAGATGTTTAAGTGTGCGCCCAAGAGAGGCTTTCAATTGACCATCAAGGGAAACGTCGGAATTTCTGCGATTGCGATTTGGCTGTGTTTTATTTATTTCAAACCGTACGTTAATGTTGCGCGCAGTTAAAAGAGGAATTAGGATTGTGTCTCCGCTGTGCCAGGGTACGGCTTTCTTCACAGCATTGCGATAGAAATTGAGCAACCCAAGAAGAGGCGATTTGTTCGGATTATAGATTCATATATTAAAAATTTTGTAATCTGATTTTTCCAATAGTGTAAAATTTGAATTAAATATCCTATGTAACATTAATAAAATAGTTAATTAATATGTCATTTGAAATTTAATTCAACTTAAATCAACGAATTCTGTCCTACCATAAATAGAATTTTTATTAACTGATAAACATATCGCTTCTATTATCAACGGCAATAATCAAACTTAATTTGAATTCTATTGAAATTTAATTTTATAACCCATCAGATGTTGTAAATTATTGAACAATAAACAATGTAATAAAATCATTCTTCTTAAACTTAGTGACAGTTGGCAAAATGTAAAGCAAACTCATCAATTTACAAATTGTATGCTATCTAATTCAATTCCAAAAATGACCACTTTGCTGTATCACCTACTTAACGGAAAATTATAAGAAATTAAGAAAATTGATTCAGCAATGTGGTACTTTTGAGATGGTTAACTTACGCCATTAGCCGTTCACGTTTTTTAGCTTTGGTTTGTATATCCGGCATTGAAAGACTCTTTTCCAATGGTGCTTTATTTGTGAATAATAAACGATGTAACTTTTTATCCGGTGTTAGTTTTCTCGGTCGATTTTGGCAATTCATCGAATCATTACTACTACAACATGGTGCACTATTAAATTCTGTTTCAATTGTTGTTAATTTATTATTGATTTGATCATTTTGGTACGATTCGTTTGTAAAACCAACTAATTGTACACATGGTTTTTTATTATTATCACGATTCGATAAAGTTCTTGTTATTGTAGTTTGAATACGCTTCAAGGGACTTTGATTATTATTATCAATATTACCATTACCATTAGTTAAATTACGTTTATTAAATTGTTCTGTTGTTGTTGTTGTTGTTGTTGTGGTCAATGGTGGTATTTCGCCATTATGTAATCTTTCTTGTTCCTTCTCAAAATAATCATATAATCGATTTGTCCATTCACCAACACCGCGTATATGCAGCCACATATAATCCTCTTGTTCTGGAGCACTACTTATAGTGAATGGATGCCATTCATATTTCGCTATAGCCGGTATATTGACAAATACATAATCGCCTGGATGGAAATCGAAATGTACAGGACGTTTTATTACTAAATGTGTCACTTTTGATGGTAATAGAAGACCGGAACTAATATAAGTTTTACCACGTTGTGTTTTCATTGAAATTAATCGAAATAGACGTTCGATTATATAAATACAGCCTGGTACAATGAACCATTTCCAAAAATTTGGACCATGCAGTATCACTAATATCCAAAATGGTATATAAAGTAAATGGGTCCAATAGAAAACCTGACAATTTCAAATATTATTGTCGATTTTTCCCAAAAGTATAGCATTGCTACATCAGTAGAAATTCCAATTAATTTCATTGATGTGACAAGGTTATACTTTTGGATAAAACGAACTATAACTAATAGAAACAATTCACCTCAAACGAGCCACCTCGTCGAACAAAAGCTTGCGAACATATAAACATTATTAAAAGTATTATAAATAAAGCGAATCCGGTGGGATTAGCAACACCACCAATTAAGCCAAAAAGGCCCGGTTTTGTTGTAAATAACCATTCGCCGGTTGTGAAATTTTTCGCATTTATTTTAGTATCATTCACAACAATTAAACCTCGAAAAAAAAAATCAAATAATTGTCGGAGAAACAAAGCAAAACATCAAATTAAACTTACTAAAATTGCAAATATGCATTATTGTGTGTAATAAACTATAACCAGATATAAACATTCCTGTTAATTTGTGCAAATAAATATGTTGGTCTAATGGTAAAATCGAACTAAATCCACGTGTTCTTAGAAATGTGATGCACTGTCTCAACATCAACACCAAAATGAACACACAATTAAAATTTAAACATTGTCCTAATTACGAGAAAATTATTGAAAATTCGGAGATTAGTGAAACTTTGAAAAACTTACCACAAGCACGTGCCAAAATTGTGAACCAATTCGAATTTCTATATTGAATAGCACGTGATATAAATAATGCTGAATTAATAAATAAGAAAATTGCTAGAAATATTAAATAAACATAATTATTTTTAAAATATGGTTTTGTTAATTGATAAGGCCTCATTGGTATCATTTTACGTAAAATCGAACCAGGTGGACTCTTCGGTTTCGGCGGTACTAACCATCGATCAATACTACAAATTCAAATTAATTAATCTCATTATCAAATCTAACCAATACAGTATGTCCCAAAAATTCACAATATTTTCGACGACTTGTTAAACTCGAATATAAAAAGGCACATACTGTATCTGTGTAGGTAATGTTTTTCTGTCTCATTGTAAATGATTTTGACGTATTTCCTGACCTAATTGAGAGATTTTCAAGCAAGCCGCCATGCTTTTCAAGTTGATTTTTAAGTGCCTCATAAGTTATCGCCCCCCTATTGTTCGTATCAGCATCTTCGAACATTGCAACTGTTAAATCGACAATTTGTTCTTCACTAAATTGCATTCCATTTTCTTCCATACAAGCTCTCATAACATGTTGTAACTCTTTATGTTGTATCAAACCATCACCTATAATAAGACCATCATTTTTTTTTTCATTGTTAAATAGAGTCTTCAACAGTAAAATATACCGTCAAGATCGTAAACTTTGAATAAAAATCGAATTTTATCGTCCGGCGATTGACCTGCAAATTGGTGCATGGCATCTATAAATTCTTGTAATGAAATCGAACCGGAATTGTCTTTGTCGAAAATTTGAAAGACACGTTCGGTGAAGAAAGGCTGCAAAAACAATTTTCATAATTAATTTTTCAAAAATTGGGCTTTGTTGTCTAACAAACGAGAAAATTACATTTTTCGATATTACAATTTTCTTGAAATCTTCACGGCGTATCTCCTTTTCATTGCCAACAGTTTGTTTGAATAGTTGTTCTAAACGATCCAAACTGCCTTTATCGAAGCCAGCTCTAGGTCTAGAATGTTGTAATAATAATGTTGGCGAATATACAAAAACAAATAAATTGCCTATGTATATTACATCTTATATTATTGTATATAGCAAATTTATATTGAAGTTACATGCAATATTTACATAGTTCTGTTATAATATTAAACTATATTAAAATCTCCATGGGAGGGAGTAGATATAAATGTTTTCATCTAGAAATATTCATATATGCGTTATATTGAAAACTATATACGCACCTCGTATTTGTTATAGCTGCTAAAAATTCCATAATTTGATCTGCTTGTATATTACCGGAATTTTCTTGGTCTATTAATCGAAATAACTTATCTACAATCTATAAGAAATAAAAAAAATTGATAATAAATGTTCGAGTTTTCATATTAAGCACAGTAAGCACACTATCGTGGAACGGAATGGAACGGTGTGAAAAAATTTGTTTCTTCTAACAATAATACTCTAGGAGCTAGAAATCTTCAGTAATTATCGAGTTATTGCGATGGACAGTTCGGACGTAGAATTTATAGCCTCATGTGTACTCGTAACTCGTAGAAGAATTGAAAGAAAAACGCACATTAGTTCACGATATAAATCTACATAGAAAACTGTCGAGACGACGTCATCAGAAATAAGGTTTGAAAATTATTAGAGAGGGCAACAAGGAGTTTGGTATTTAACGTGCAAGTACCGCCTCACGGCTCAGCTTACACGGCCCCTCATGGACGTGTGATCGGAAACGTTCG
>JAZBGX010000553.1:0-29313 GCA_037414775.1 Zonitis immaculata
CTAAAGGAAATTCCTAATTAATGAGCACATCTTTTATTTTCCGCAGGAATTTTCAAATTAAAATTACAAATGGCGATCTAATTTATTATTTATAGTTTTCTTTTTTTTTTTTTGTTCAACAGCTTCACCAAACACGGATTATGCAAATAATAAACCAAGAAAGGAACGTACAGCTTTCACGAAAAATCAAATTAAACAATTAGAAAATGAATTTGCACATTCGAATTATTTAACACGTTTGCGGCGATATGAAATTGCAGTTGCATTAGATTTAACTGAACGACAGGTAAATATAAAATATAGCACAACAATCAATAATAAATTCTATACTCGTAATTGTTTTGTTTCTAATTAACGAATCAATCAATTAATTAATTAAAACAGGTGAAAGTATGGTTTCAAAATAGACGTATGAAATGGAAACGAACAAAAGGTGCCGACTATCATCAAACCAAACTAAAAAAGAGAAATTAACAAATCGATTATCGAAACAAATATATTTTCAATAAATTTCATAATTCTCAAATATTATTGTATACTTTTAATATAAATAAATAATTTTTAAACATACATTGACACACTGTATAAAATTCTAGCGCCTGCGAGTTAGTTAACCAACAATACACGTTATGTTTCGTTCATAGTATGGATCGAGTTTGTATGTTTATGGCGAATAGCGAATGGTGACAAATATTTATAGGTTATGTTGAGTTTAATAAAAATAAAAACGTTAAATTTACGTTATTTCCACTTAAATCTACCAACATTGATGGATGAAATAAAAGAAATCAAAATTGTACGTAAACCACGTTATGATGGACGTATAAAAAAACGACAATGGGAAGAGCGACGTACAGATAAAGGTGCTAATTTAGATCCAATTGATTCGAAGAAAATTTGTAAAGAAATTCAAGTAACTGATAATTTGATTGAGAAAATCAAACGTAGAAAATTTGCATTATTAATCAGTTATTCCGGTACAAATTATTATGGTATGCAACGTAATCCAAATATGAAAACAATTGAAGAAGAATTATTCCAAGCGTTATTGAACAATCAATATATAACACATGAGAATTTTGCACAAGTACAAACAATGCAATATCAACGTGCTGCACGTACCGATAAAGGTGTATCGGCGGCTAGACAAGTAGTTTCATTAAAATTACCAGAAAATATCGAATTAATAAAAATTAATCAACAATTACCCGATGTTATACGTGTTTTTGGTATGAAACGTGTTACGAAAGGTTTTAATAGTAAAACAAATTGTGATAGTCGATCGTATTGTTATTTATTACCAACAGTTGCATTTCTAGCAGCTGAACAAATGATGGTGCAGAAAGGTTATCGTTTAGATGGAACAATTCTAGAGAAAATTGAAGAATTATTAAAGAAATTCTTAGGTACTAAGAATTTCCATAATTTCACATCCAAGAAGAAACCGAATGATCCTAGTGCTAAACGTTATATGAAATCATTCATTTGTAATCGACCGTTTATTAAAGATGATGTTGAATTTATTGTACTAACAGTACAAGGACAAAGTTTTATGTTACATCAAATTCGTAAAATGATTGGACTTTTAATAGCAATTATCAAAGGTTATACAACAATTGAAACGTTAGATTTAGCATTCACGAACAATAAAATTAGTATACCACGTGCACCTGGCTTAGGTCTAATTCTAGATTATGTCCACTACGACCGTTATAATAGTCGTTATGGTAATGATGGTATTCATGAGAAATTGATTTGGGACGATATTGATAATGAAGTTGAAGAATTTAAATCGAAATTCATCTATCCAACTATCATTGATACGGAAATCAAAGAAAAATCAATGGTTAATTGGATTGTCACGAAATTATCCGGACATAAATACGATGATCTTGTAGAAGATGAAAAGAGTGACAATGACAACGAAGAAGAAACTGCTACAACTGGAAGTTAACAAAACTTAGCTTTTATTGAATAAACTCAATTTTACACATTAAGAAACTAACGAAATTTACAATTAATTTATCGTTTCATTTTTAAACCAACAGGCCCATCGACAGGTTCTAAATCGAGATCAATGCCGTGTTTCTTCAATTTCTCCAATTTTCTTTGTAATTTCTTCAATTTCGATTGACATTGTCTCTGATGTGTTTCATCATCAATCTCTTTAAATTCTTGTTCCATCAGTTTTTGTCGTCGACGTAATGTTGAATAATCACCGGGCATACTTTGTTTCGAATGGAAAATATGCGGTGGTCTTTTATCGTTCGGTATAAAATTCGCTATAAAAACAATTAATTATTAATATATATATTTTTTTAATAAATTAACCAACAACCTATTATTTTCTTTTTGAACATTATATAATTATTCATAGTTTCAGCAGCAATTTTCGCCACTTCAGCATGTTCGAATTCAACAAAACCATAACCTTTACTATTGCCAGTACGTCTCGATCGACAAACTAAAATATTCAAAACACGTCCAAATTGACTGAAATAACCTTTCATTTCATCCTCATAGAAACCATGCGGTAAATGACCAATATAGATTAAACCACTTGTTTTACAATTATGGTAGGTACGATGTTTGATTTGTCGATTTCTACGAATTGATATTTTACCAGTCTACGGGGAAAGTTTCGTTATTCATTCATCAATATTGAATCGCATTTACAACTTACTTTAATCTTTTGTTTGAGTTTATTTGTTTTTTTCGTAAATTTCTTTTGGTCTTCTTTTTTTAATGCAATATCACCTGATACCTTCATTGTTTTTATTAAAAAAACAAAATTATTCAATCACAAACAAAGCAACGTGCTTTAAAAAGATATAACCTCAATAAATGACGTCAAGCTACAACAAAAATTTGGTGGCTTTTTTCTTATAGAGTTGCCGGTTTGTTGGGAACAGAGCGGGAAATTTGTAATTACTTTTATTCAATAAAAAATAGTTTATAATAATTATTCGAAAATTTTTTATTCAATTTCACAATGCATAAATGAATCAATACCCAAAATTCGGCTACAAGACTTACTTTTAATTATTCACCAGTGGGATTCATTTCTGGGGTTGATTTTTTTGTAAATCCACCTAGAAATCGACGCATTTCTATAACAGCACGCCCTGGATTCAAACCCTATAATCATAATTACTAATTTATTATTAAATATTCAAATTGATTGATTTCTTTTCATACTTTAGGGCATGCTTTTGTACAATTCAATATCGTGTGGCATCTAAAAACGGCCCATTTATCACGAAAATGCCCTAAACGTTCCTCAGCTGCTGTATCTCTTGAGTCGATTATCCAACGATATGCCTTAGAAAATTATGAAAAACTCTATCATTCATATCAATAAGAGGGTATAATAATGATATATCAGTTATGGAATAGATCGAAGGTTGCTCTTCACGAGCAAACTATATGTTACAACCAGCGAACAAAGTTGTCTGAGATTGGTGTCATATCGAATAAGGTAACATCTAATTGAGATCTTGGGGAGAGAAAGTCATTAGGCAGAGGTGTCGACTGTCGATCAACAATCGGAGCAATGTTTAGTGCTCTACAAGTCCAATTTAGATGAGTTAATGCACCGGTTCGTTATTGTAGACGAGATCTAGAATTATGCGTCCGATACCAATTAAAGTATAAATGAGGAAGAACCAACACCGAGGATTATCCTGAACTGTAAGACCAACTGGAACAAGAACTGGTTTTATGTACCTGCATCAAAATAGCTGGTCCTAAATAACGATCTGAATTCCACCAATAACTTGGACATGAAGTTGAACAACAAGCACATAAAACACATTCATATAAACCATCTAGTTTATTATTATCTTTGGTACTTTGTAGATATTGCTGCAAGCTACCATATTTATTTTGATTACTGTAATCAAATCAAATTTCCAATTACATTTGTAAATAATAATTATTATTAGACGAACCATCTCTTCAACCATGGCTGTATCGATTTATATTGTTTGAAAAAATGTGTCATATCTGGTACAAGATCCTTAATAATATACATATGTGGTAATGGATAGATTTTCGTAATTTTCGTTAAATTCTCATCAATCGGACATATACAAGCTAATGTATTGATACCACCAATATTCATAGCACATGATCCACATATACCTTCACGGCATGACCGTCGAAATGTTAATGTTTCATCGGTTACACTTTTTATACGAATCAATGCATCTAATACCATACGACCACATGAATTTATATCAACAGTGAATTGTTGTAAATGCGGCTTAATATTACTTTTATGTGGATTATAACGATATATGGCGAATTTCTTGTTGCGCGGCTTCTTACATTTACCATCATCTTTGCCTTTATTTAGTACAGCAGTAATATGGAAGTTACGCACCTTCTGGAATAAATGTGATGAGCTAAAGTCTTATGCAATGTTAAACTTACTTGGACACGAGTGTATCGAAATAGTTGGAACAGTTGAATTTGATGTGACATTTTTTTTAGTACAATAAATTCAAAATTATTGCTTATTTCTTCAAATATTATCAGTTTCGATTATCAAAAAGCGAACACGAATTGACAACCACTGTTATTTGTCAAATAAAGTGAGTTACTATAGTTTTAGATCATGACGATAAAAGAAAAGAACAATCGCACCTAATACGCCGACACAGAAATACACAGTACGGACCAGCAAAATTGCTATTGAGTGTAAACACGTATTTATCCTTGCAAAGGATGAAGAAAATCTAATTATGAGGCTGAAATGGTTTTGTGTTCGAAAGATTCCTGCAATACCATCAGGATCAATTGCTCTTCGATGTTAGCTTTAGATCAAGATATTCAGCTGCAGTCTCAATTGGATTGATCCTTGGACGAGGAAGACGGCAAATCAGAGACTAGATAAGCTATCGACTGACCCAAATGATTCCAAGGCATGGAGACGGTTCGGTCGTATCTGCATAAATGCACCGAGCGAGAGATAACAGGTGTAAATATTGTGAGGACGAGGATACGGCGAAACAAACGGTGCTCGGTTGTATTAGGTGGGAGCGCTGTTTCCGGACAACGTGATCGAAAGAATGATGGAATGCAAAGATGATTGGGCCTTTATCCAAACGATGGTAGAGACCATTTTGAGAAAGAAGCTGTGGAAGGAAGGAATTCGGTGGGGAATACCTGACGACATGCGGTATGTGGCTCTAAGCAAACTCAATCAAACACCAAATAAAAACAAATCTTCCTTTATTTATGGAACAATAATTATAATTCCTTTATCACTAAATAGCATAACGATTAATAATTCTATAAGTCAATGTCTTACACAATATAAATATAAATAGAACAAAAGAAAGATTAATTAAACAAGAGGCATACCGATATTCTTTTTTTTTTGTTTTGTTTTGGTCTCTCCCAATTTGAAATTTTAAGCTAACAAACAAAACAATATTGTGACATTGATAATTTCTTCAACCTTCATTAAATATTACTCTCTCTCTCTCTCTCTCACACTCTATATATTTCCAATCCAATCAAAATTGTAATAATTAACTCTTCTAAAATTATTAACATGAAATAAAATATATGGTAGAGATAGAAACGATTGTTTTTTTTTTCTTCATTTGTTTTGTTCAATTATTACGATAGAATTTTAGATGGAGACGGGCCTACTATGATAATTGATACAATAATTAATTAATTAATCAATCAATCGTTCATTAATAATCAGAAACTAAAGACCCGGCTACAAACAAACTCGTTTTAGGTAACAAAGTGAGTTCCTTACTTGCCATCTAGTACTGTTTTTATTCAATTATAAGAAAGCTAGATGGCTAGCAAGCGTGTGTGTATTATTGGAACATTATGCTTTTTCACTAACCATTGTTTCTATATATGGCGAACGAACAACCTTGTTTCTACAGGCTACAAAGAACATTTATATGTCACACATTATAGTTTTTCTCTTGTTGTGAAATAAGATTTTTTTATTTTATTATAACATGATTATAGGTACATTTGGCATTAGTATTATATATTTTTTTTTCTTGTCGAAACGGAGAAGTAGGAAGACATTAAGTAAGCTAATAATAAATTTTTAAGAAGCTTATTAAACATCTAAATTTATTGTGTAGTAGTAGTAGCTAACTATGTTCGGCTAAATAAACTCAAATTAGAAACAAGTCATGAATCGTTTTTTGTTTTTTTTTTTTTTATATATATAGACAAGCCAATAAGTTTAAGTATAGCTTAACTTAAGAAATTGAAATGAATAGAGAACATTATTGTCTTCCAAATACTTTCTTTTCTCTTCTTTCTTCTACAAAACATTGTTTTTCTTGAATGAAATTTCCCATTAATTTATTTATTTACATTGACTACTCACTTGCCGTCTGGAATTCTATATACTTAAGATTATATAATATTTACAGACTAAATTATTTAGTGACTAGTACATGTTAGAATTTCAAGAATAGAATCTCACCAAACAAATTTTTGTTGTAACTTACAAATCCGCTATCAGTTAAAGTGCCATAACCATGTTCATCAATAATAATAATAATAATTAGTTTTCTAGTTAATTAGAGATACAAATCAAATCTATCCTTCATTAGGCAGAATAGAATATATCACAATTCGCATTAAGTATAATATAAGAAATTTGAATAATCTTAATTTTTGTCTATTGACTAAAATTTATATTTCTGAGGGATGATAGAGGAGCATGGGATTGTACGAATAATACAGGGATAGGATCTGTACAATTCGGAAGTAAATTATAGGTGTGATGTTGTATTTAGAAAACAAAAAAAAAAAAAAAACAAATTCACAATTGGTACCATTTCTTATCTTTGTACTTGAGCATAAGATCATGAGCTGTTGATGAAAAATTCTCAGCTTCGCTACGCATCTTCTCAGCTCTATCTTCAAGTTGACTCAATTTCTCACCACGTTCCATAGCCAATTTATGTGCACGACTTATTTCACTTGTTGTATTTGTTATACGTTGATTCATTTCTTGTATATTACCAGGTATATGTTTGGCGACTGATTTGCTCGCCTTACCGCTACACTCACCAACTAGAAAAATAATTATAAGTATAAGATGGAATAGATTCATTTCAATGGACACACTTTATTAGAGCCTATTAAAAAAAAAAATAATGGTCAAGGTGGTACACCTTTAATAATCTCAAAATTTCATTTCATTGGTTGAGGAATGTAAGAAGAATCAATACGCTATTACCTGGGTAGTGACGACATATTGCGAAGAATCTAGTAATATAGTGGTTGAGGACCGCTGAATTAGAGAGTGGAAAGGTGATGAGATCAAAGATAGAAGACTGTGTCATCGAATGTGGAATTCTTTCGGTCTATATCTCTAATTATCTCTCTTCTTCCTCCTTATCTTCCTTTTTCTCTGTCTTCCTATCTCTCTTCTCACTAACGACCTCTTTTCCATCCATCTCCAACTCTCTCTCTTTCTCCCCCCCCCCTTCAACTTTTCTCTAATTCCATTTGTATCTCTCTATTTAATTCTCGGTCTATCTATCTTCATCTATTATCCATCTTTTACAACCTCTCTTATTCTATACTCTCTCTCTCTCTGTCGCCTCTTCTCATTTATGCCTTTCTCTTCCCACGCCATCTCTGTCTTCTGAATGCTTCACTTTTTCTTCAATAAATCAGAAAACATTCTGGTACACCTTCCACCTCTCTCTTTCCATACACTTTCTCAACACGACCATAGAAAATTCTAGTACAACCAAGACATTGTAGTGCTCTTTAAATCCCCCATCTGCGGTTGTTAGTTTCATTTATAAAGTGAAATATAACAACATACAAGGAACTACTTATGCGGACCGTTAGTTACATCTCGTTAATTAAGTAACTCAGTGACTAATCGAAACAGTGGTTTAAAAACCTGAGAAACCTAAGGTGCCTCGACAATCAAATATAGTACTGAGTACTAACTGTTTCAAGATATGTCCATTGAAACGGATATTAAACTTATAATAAACTTACATAATTCCTCACGGTCAAGAGAGCGTACACCACCGCCAAATAAACCTTTGAAGAAACCCTCTTTGGGTGGTTCAGGCATATCTAATGGTAGAAATAATTCGCCTATCATTTCCGGTAAATTCGTACTACAAATAAAATATGTATATTAGAAAAATCAAACATCCATCCATTGATAATAATTATTGGATTAATTTGTAGAGATATATTTACCAAAATTCCGCACAAACAGTAAACTTTTGTAATTCTGATGGTGATGTTAGATATAATCCATGGCCACGGTTACTAAAGCAGAATGTTCGGGCAATTCTAGAAAATTACAGAGAGATCAATTGGAACAAAATAATAATGGAACTGTTTTGGCTTTCTTGGCTTTAATGTACACAATTTGATATCGTGAATTATAACTACGTTCAAAATTTTGTCCATTTTCGGTTACAAATTTCGTTCGATAAGGAATTTTAATTTCGGATTACACGAAGAGCTTGTCATCGAAATCAGAAGATCAAGATCGTGGTAGTCTTGGTTTTGGTATTGCGTCCTGGTCATTCATGAAACATTTTGGGAACAACTTTCTTTTAGATCGCAATTATGTCACTTTTTTCTAATGATCTTAGTCATGCCGCTGTTGCACTTTTTTTTGTAAAGCCAAGACCAAGACCAAGACTAATTTCAATCCTCAGTAAAAGAACTAACAGAAGAAGGAGAAGTATTTGAGGGTCCAAAATGAATCCGAACCTATTGGTTGAACAAATTTTGAACGTAGATAGATCGATTCGATTATTATCAAGTTTCAAATTGTATTTTGAAAAATCATATAATCATGCAAAAATTAGAAGAAAAAAAAAAGAATACAATTGGAAGAAAAAGAAAAAAAAAATACCACCTGACCATGCACTCATCAAGATGCAGTGCTTTGAAAAATTTGTGCATCAAAGCTAGTTTGATTTATTTGAAGTGATAAGGTTCTTCCAGTTAGTTGTCGGATTGAAATATACCTAATTTTTTTTATGTATTATCACCAATTGTATAGCCAATGATAAATTGAGTTGACATGGTTCAAGTTTTGATAAAGCAATTACCACAGAATATCCATCAAAAATTTTTTTTTTCGATGGATCATCTGGGTGTGTTTGTTAATAATTAGTTCTCTCAATTTCAATGGGTTTTCTTCATTTTTTCTCTTTAATTTTTGTTGTTGTTGCTGTTGGTTAAACTTACTGGTCAGTATCCTCGTTAACAATGAGTTGCTGTCCCCAAATGGATAACATTGGGTCTACAATGCCTTTGTTAGATTGTGTCTGGAAACTATAGCATAGCAAGGTAGATTAGAAGCAAAACTATAGGGTGTCAAAATTTGGGGTGTTTTTTTTTTTAAAAATAAATTTCTTTTTTTCTCCCTTATATCCTAAAAAAAAACTATAATAAACCGGATATTGTGCATTAACATCAATAAAATAGTCTTGATATTGCATTAGAAGAAGAAAAAAAGAAAGAACATCGTCAATGATGCCCAATTTTTGATATTTTATTATTATTAACAATTAATTATTTATTTATTTCTTTTGTTTTGGGACAGATAAATCGAAAATAGATTTTATGAAATATTTTTACGAATCATTAAATAATTTTAATGGTAATTATGCAAATATTTTTTAAATCGTCGTTGAATAAATACGACAATAAACTTGGCGAAATGGAGAATTTCATGCAATTATAAATCTGAGCGTATAAAATAAACAAAAGAGGTAACGAATGCTAAAAATAATGGTGCGGCGCCAGCTATCGTGTCATTATAGTTGAAAATAGAAGTATTTATATATTTAATAATAATAATATAATATTTATGTATATATAGATATAGATAAAGACAGCTGCATTGTTATCATCATTTAAATAAACCAAGAAAACTTACCTAAGTTCAGACAATGGTAGAAAATCAATATCGATCAATGGTCGTAAACTTGGTAAGCTATAAGCAGCCAAATGTCCATTCGAAATATAACACAACAAACATACACTGTCTGTAATAAATTATTTATAATATTATAATTATGTTAATTTTATATACAGGCTGATTTAAAAAAAAAAAAAAAAATTACAATCACTAAACTTTGGATCAAAAATTAATGTTTGCATTACCGAATTGACTTGAAAATCTAAAAGACAGTTCGATTCCACCAAGAAAATGTATTGTTGTTTGATTTATATAACTCTAAAGTCTGGCGCATCCGCCAATTTTACACTCGACCCCGAATTCTAGTTGGAACAGAGCGGCTGAATCGTAAAATGAGCTGTGAAGTTAGTCCCAAGTCGCGTAAACCTGCAGCCACAGTCTTGAAACTAGTAGTAGTGAGTATAATGATTTAGTTACTAAAATTGCCACAAACAGCATCATAATCGAGAAGGACAACTGTGCGGGGAAAGAGACAACAACAACAAAATTTGATTTATTGTTGTTTCTTTTTACGCACATTCTGTTTCTCTCACACAATAACTGTCCTCCTCGATTTATGACAGTCCTTGTGGCAATTTCAGTAATTAACATAAGAGTTTACCCCCACTACTACTAGCGTCAAGACCTGTCTATAAGACCGTGATTTTACCCAATTATTTGTATTTCTTCTCTGTTAGGTCGGAAATTCATCAAACCACCCTTATATTCTAACAATAATAAAATTTAATGGAATTCGAGTATGCACATTTGAAATGCAAATAACTGAGATGAATCAGATATGTAAAATTAAACTGACTCTTAGATTTTCAGGTCACTAAACAAAACAAAGTATATTATGATTTACCAACGACAGAGTGTAACCAACGGAATGTTCAAACATCAAATTCTAACTAATCAAAATAAATTTAGAGCTTAATGAATCATCCTGTATATAAGTTGAATATTATTATTTGGCGTTAAAGGCTTTACCTTTCAATGAGATAATTTCAGCTTTAACGACAAAATCCGTATCAGCCAGCTGTTGTCGATAGAGACACGTTTGAGATGGTAATGCAACAACACGTGCCTGTTTCTCACTAACAATTACAACAAATTGCCGATCATTATTGAATAGATCACCACGATTCTTATCATTATCACTTAATGTTGGACTCATTCGATTTGGTGTTTTTGTTGGTGTCTCTATTAGAAATTGTTAATAGTTATTGCTTTTGTTAGAGTTGAGTTTTACTTACTCTCTCTCTTTTCACGATTATCATCTTTCCATGATTCAAATGAATTTGGTATAATTGCACCATTACAATCTAAGAAAGCTATAGCTAGAATCGATCCTTTCAATCGGAATATTGTAGCACCAACTAATGATACAACAACTGGTTGTGATGACCGATTATCCGGATCTGGTGGATTTATTGATATTGTTATAACTGAACCTAAACTAGTACCAACCCATAATGTTGGAACCAAAAAAGTCGGTTCTAACAAATAAAAAAAATTATAAATAAACTAAAATCGATTCGATTCAATAAATGAATGACTAACCGGATTTTCGAGCGAATGAATCGGCAAACACTAAACATTGTATCGTTTCCGATGTAATATTTTCTAATGAACTCATCGAACTCGAACGAGATCTTGAAAAGGAACTATCCAATTTGTCTATGCGACCCATAAATGTAAAATAGAAAATTATTAGCGCTAAACAAATTTTGGAAATATCGAAAAATACTATCTAGATATGTCTCTCTATAACATTGCTCGTTACTCATGCGGCTAAAAAGCAACATCATTCATTTACTATTCGAGCACATCCAATACTTAAGAATTAATAAAAGCGATTAATGACATGAATACAGGACCGAATTAATACCAATGCTCCTAAGACTGGAGAGAGCATAGGAGTCCACGAAAACAATTTGCACATCCCTCAACTCTCCAGTTTTACTCAAATAGCTCGAAGAAAAAAAGGAATAGGCGACAGAAAAGAGGTGGACATTCCAAAACGAAAATCACTCTAGTGTTTCACGACTTGAGGCAACCCAAATTAGTTTAAAGCACTCTCCACCTATTTTCTGCTTCCTATTGCTTCAGAGACAATCTGTAAAAAACTGTCGAACAAATAATTTAGTTCTGACTAGACTCTAGATTGCCCTACAGACTTAAAGATGGGATTTCTGATAATAGTAGATTATTTTCCGTTCGTTACACAAATTCAATATAAAAAAATTAGGTTCGATATCGTTCCAAGTGATATGTTCGAGTCGAATTCGAACGAAAAAGTGTTGATTATGCAAAATTTGTGGAAAGAAGAGGCGAAATGTTTTCTATCGTTGTAAAATTTTGAAATCAAATATACAGGATATCCCGAACTTATAGGCGGTTCTATTACACGGTTCTGATACAATTCTGGATTACGGCTATGCGCATGCTCCAATGAGATGCGCGAACGGATATGTCAGTGACTGGAATTCCATATCATAAGAAAAAACTTAGAATACCGAAAAACGAACAAAATGAGTAAAAGAATTGATATGACTTGGTTCCGAACTAGTCTGTAATTAGTTCTAGAGATCCACGAACATAGATCTGGAACTATAAAATTATGTAAATGCAAACAAATTTTTTCGGCCTACTCAATATTACGAAACAGTTAGCCTGATGGATATGACTGGTGCCGAGTAGTTGGAGTATGCAACGTTTTAGACGTACCGGCGCCGGATCAACGACTGGCAACCATCTTGTCGTCGGCTACGTTGACTAGAATATCCGGTGCCGGGTGATACGTACTTATATTGTAGCGTACACGTGTGCCGTGTCAGTACTCTATTGTTTTCAGCTAGACACCGCGATAAAAATCCCAAACAACCGGATCGGGACAAAAGTCGGTCAGGTGTGAAGAGTCTCAAACCGTTACCGGACACATCCATCAGGCAAGTATGAAGCTACGCTTATAATTGCATTGTTCAAAGCCACCAATAGAGCAGTTCTCAAAGTGCCGGATCCAGGGAGTCGTAACTCCTTTAGCAGACATTTTATAACCGATAATTCGAAGCAGACAATTTTGGAGTTGAATTAGAAGGCCAAATTTCCAGGAAATCCTCTAGTTTATTCAATTAAGCTCCTGGGAGTATAAAAATTTTGAAACATCTTTCTTAAGGGATCACCCTAATGCACATGCGTCAATATATGCAACTAGTAACGATTTGATTCGGATTTGTTATTCGCGAACAAGAGAACGAGAACCATAAGATGTTATACAGGGTGAGTTGAGAGTCGTGGAATTAAATGAAAGTATAAGTAGGGGATCAAATTCTGGGACGAAAAGTTCTAAGACATTATCGCATGAGACCCACCGTTAATTAGTTATTAATTAAATGAATTAGCCAGTAAAGAAAAAGTGCGTAGGCGACAGACGAAGTAAAAATCAGTCGGGATGAGCTAGGCGGAGGCAGAGACTATGAGATATGAGATATACCAGCGGTGTGAGCTGTCCGTACTACCGTAGAACGAGTACATCTGGTAGTAGGGAGAGCTCACACCGCTGGCATCTCATAGTCTCTGCCTCCGCTTAGCTAAGCTCGATTGCTTCTTGCTTCACCTACGCATTTTTTTCAGTGGTTGCTTTATAAAATTAATAACTAATTAACGGTGGGTTACATGCAATAATGTCTCAGGACTTTTTGTCTCAGAATTTTGTCCCCTACCCGCTATTCCATTTAAGTCCACGACTTTCAACTTACCCTGTAGGTATAGTGTCTTTATTTTATCAACGAATACCGCCGCCTGCCAAATGTACAGAACGCATTAGGGATTCGATATGATACATATGCGACATACAAAGCAATATGAACCATGCTTGAAAAGCATTCAGCAATAGCAGCAGTAACAATAATAATGATAATAATAATAAGTTTCTTTATTATATGCAGATTTATCTCTAACCATAACACAATCAATATAAAGCATGTAAACATGCTGCAATTGCGACCTCTAAGCAAAATAGATTGAATTTAAGGCTCAGTTAGCCTTCAAAGATTGCTTTAAAGGTCGCCATGTACAACAACTATATAACCATAAGCAATCGTTTAGTTGATAGAAAGAAATCTAATGGAATTGTACTGATTGCTTGTTGTTTATTATCGTTATACAAGGAACACTAGAGAAGCGACCAAGGTTATTGAAAGAAGAAGAACAAATAGCTCAGTTTATATTTTGTTGAAAGTATCTTGTTTTTGTGTAAAATAAATTACGAAAATAAAAACAAAAAAAAAAAACAAAACAACGTCAAACAAAATCAATAAAAGCAAATATTGGCTTTTCTTTTATGGATGAATGTTGCTTGTATTGCGTGCAAATTAGCACAAACAACATAGAAAAAAAAATCCATGAAGCAAAAGTAAAATTATAAGAGACATTTATTTTGTTTTCAATTCACGTGATTAATAATAATAATAATAATAATAATAATAATAATAATAATAATAATAATAATAATAATAATGAAATCTATGATCAAAACTGTATTATTTTTATTATTATTAGTTTCTGTCGACTATCGGGTTAGTGTGTAAGTTTCACAGTCAAATAAAGAAAGAACAGTTACGAGCACAGAAAATAAAAGAGTTTTTTGTATATTGAGTGAAGATAATAATTGAAAAAACCAAAAAAAAAACGAAAAAAAACGAGAGTACAGGTTTGGATAGTACAAGTCACCCTTGATGGCATGCTGAAAATTAATTTATATCAATTAAAATAATAATGAGTAATATAATTGAGAAGCTACTGTGATATGAGTGAAATATAAAGAAAAAAAAAAACGACACAACTACTGTGTATTCTCATTGTAAGTGAAATTATTCTAATCTACACCGCTTTTGTTGAACAAACAAACAAAAAATACTGCTATTGCTCTTATAGTGATTGATCTTTTTTAAAAAAAACTACGAAATATTGTGTAAAAAAAAAAAAATTTGAGAGTTACATCACAACATTAAAATTTTTGTCAAGCCAATGATTTTGTTTGAAATTCGTGGAGAGCAGATTCTATTTCCAGAAAGAACTAAAATGAAACTTCTTTATCGATACAAAAGTCAAAAAAAAAATATAAACAGGTCTTGACACTAATAGTAGTGGGGGTAAACACTTATGTTGTAATAATTTAGTTACTAAAATTGCCACAAGGAGCGAAATAATCGAGGAGGACAGTTGTGCGAGAGAAACATAGAACACCAACAACAACTTTTTGTTGTAGTTGTCTCTTTGCCGCACAGTTGTCCTTCTCGATTATGACGCTGCTTGTGGCAATTTTAGTAACTAAATTATTACAACATAAGAGTTTACCTCCACTACTACTAGTGACAAGACCTGTCTATAAAACCGTGGATCGAATTGCGGAGTGTAGAAAGAAGGAGTACAGTCCATTATGGGCACCAAGTGATAAGAATGATCCGCAGCCAACGGAAAAAGAGAGTGACGCTAGTGTGCTCTATAGTTGCTCTAACGACATTATAATACGTGAATGTGTAGCGCCTTGAGAAGCTACATCTATCTTTGTTTAAAATATTTTGAACTCTCATTGAAATACTCTCCCGAGAGCACATCAACGCTCTCATTCATCCGCTAGTTTTGGATTGTACTCCTCCACTCTACACTCCATAGATTGAGTAAAGGAGTTTCACTTCTTACGCGTGCATTCTTTAGTTCTCTATTAGTATGAAAAAGTGGTGTTATATGAACAAATTGGCACAAGTTTCCACGATAGCGCATGTAATTTCATAGATTATTCGGTGCCAATTTGTAATTCAAGAAAAAAAAGGCACTAACTATATGGTGATTCTAAATAAATATATCAAAAAGTAAATAGTGATCTAATTAATGAAATTAGAGTGTACGCATTATTCGTAATGTAAATTATCGTTATCGAAAATTTAGTCTAGTGACACGAAATAAAGCCAAAAGGTGAAAATCCGAATGAGGCCACTTCACAAACGAGCAACATTAAAGATTCTATGCAATGCCTCTATCAAAATGATTGTAATAGTGAGAGGTATTCAATAATTGAATCACTTCTCTAGTGCAATCAAATTCAACTTCTCCATCAGGGATTGCATAAATGAACTTCACACTGGTCTTGTTGATTGTCTCAATATGGCAACTATACAAATATAGATAATTTACATTACAAATTCAATACTATGTTGAAAATGATTATCATTATTATCATGAATTAATTAATGTAGCTTATATGCTGGTGACTGTACTACCAAAACTGCAATATTGACGAGCGACCATCAGCTGTTGTCGCTGGGCAGTTGTTGTGGGCGTTGTAGTACTAGTAGTAGTTGTAGTAGTTGTAGTAGTAGTAGTTGTTGTTGTAATGATAGGAGGATAAAGGAAGTGGTGGCTGCCACCACAATCCTCTGAGTAGCTAGCCGTGGACAAACACTTGTGTAGTTTGCGAGTACCTTGGGAGCGAGAGCGGCGTGGTGGATCGGGACGCACTCGACCTGTACTACTTGACGAGATGCTAGCTGTACTTGTTGGACATGCTGATGCTGGACTGCATACACCGTTTATCTATCCAAACCCCAAACTTATTCACCGACACAATAAACAATTCAACATATAAAGAAAATGATTATAGCCATTTACCAATAATAAATTATAATTCCCGGCTATGATCATTTCGAATATTGGAAAATTTATCAAAATATTTAGTCTAATGATGATGGGACATGATCTCGAGTGAATCTAGACGAGTACAAGCAGCATCAGGTATTGGATAAATACATAACGTGACAAAAAAAAATTGAGCAAGCACTAAATATTGGTTGATAGGGCGTATCTATTTTTATATATGTATAGGACTATTGTGTCCTACCCAATAATAATGCCCTTAGTAGTAATTTAAAGCAGCTGCTGCTACCGTTCTCGTCCTTCAACACAAACCAAAGTCATTGCGAACAATGTCACAAACTCACCAATGCCCGCTGAAATAAGCGATAGTCATTATAAATAAAACAAAACAAAATTAATAATAAATGAATGATTGACCAAAAAAAAAAAAACAAAAAACAAATAAAGCAAACTTAGCAAATTAAGCGAAATTAATTAATTAATAGAATTTTTCGTGAATTGATTTATTTTTTGTTGTTGTTGTTGTTGGTATTACTGTGGTGTTGTTGGATCCGATTGTTGGCCTAAATTATCTAATTTATTCAAGTATATAATTGCACTATTTTGGAGAAAAAAAAACTCTACTCGCACATCACAACCACTAATTGTTTAAACAATAAAATAAATAATTTGAAGAAAACTCAATTATCAAATAGAATATCGATACAGGCAGAAATCTAAATTGCTATTCATAAAAATATTACATAATATGGACAATAATCTAGGATAATTCAGGACAAGATATAGTTATTATGAAATTCTTGTTTTATCAAAGATTTGTCGATATAAAGTTGAAACTTACTGAAACGTCTCATTAGATTGCCGGTAAACGATGGTTGAGGACTGCACTGCACGCCACTTTCCTCCTTATCACGTAAATCTTTCAAATTCTGTACATCGAGTTTATGGAATTTTATATTCGGTACCGATAATAAACGTTGCTCTCGCTTGCCCATTGCTGTCACAGTTGGTTTCTTTTTATTTCGTGGCGGCCGAACTGGACAACCATCTTCATCGACCAATTCCAAATTATTCGGACGATTAACAACCGTTAAAGTATGATCATCATCCTCTTCACCGATTGGTGAAAATTGTATCTCAGCTGGATACTCTTCATATCCTTTATTATTATTATTATTATTATTACTACTGTCATGATCGATTTTCAAATTTCTCAAATTCAACGATTGTAAATCTATCACATCACTTTGTTGATTGTCAATAATTGTATTATCATCAGATTCCGATTCAGATGATGTTGGTGTTGATGCTGTCGATGATGATGACGATGATGACGATTTAATTCCATCATGATTGTTCTGGTCTTGTTCTGATGGCGATATATCCGAATAAAATATAGAATTGCGTTTCTCTTTCAATGGATTCTTCAATTTTAGGTCGACCTTTGATAGTTGTCGTTTGAAATTGAAAGCTTTCCACGTGGAAGACTTACGACGCGACACCGTTTGTGGTTGTATTGAAACAGCTATTTTATTATCGCCTATTATTGGTGTTTGTTCTTCCATAGCTTCTGAAGCTTGTTCAATAGGGGTAGTAGGGCGAGGGCACAAGGAATGGGGAGATTCCAGGAAACGTTCCTAGGGCATGCAGTTAAAAACAATCAAAATAATCATAAATAATAATAATAATAATAAAAAAAAACAAACTGAAAGCTGGAAGTTCATTATTTAGCAAATTATCGGTAAACAGCAAACTAGGATTAAATATAAAATATACTGTATCGTTATTATTAATAATTTTTTTGTTTTGTTTTTACAAGTAAAAACAGTTGAAATTTCCTGTTGCTCACTTCGATTGTTATACCTTAAAAACAGCTTATGACAAATATCAATAATAATAATAATTTGCTAGGCCGATATGGATTGGTCGGTATTGATTATAACATGCTTAATGTTATATTATAAAGTAATAATTTTTCTATATTGTAATACTGACCTGATCAATACTAGGACTTCTCGGCTGTCGATCATCACGATCAATATTGATGGGTAGTGAATCGGTTGTACGTTTCGGACTACGCGGTATACGAGAATAAGGATCTTGACTGCCATATAAATCCGGACTACCAATATTCAAAAGACATACTTTCTGTTCTATGTCTATTATCACAATACCAACCTCATTACCATATGCCATCCTAAAGCAATTATATTAAAAAAAAAAAAAACACCAACAATTAATTAAAATTATTAATTACAATCCATAAGAGCTATTTATTGCAAGAGATGTTATATGGCTTGGAGCTTCACCATTATTCCATGGCGTTAGACAGACTAATTGTGCTTGGAAGCCGGGATTCTTTTTCTGAATACCAGCTCGGACACGCAACAACATTGATGTATCCTGGAATGAAATTGTCAAATTCTATTGTTGATCGGTTGTGTAATTCATTTTATGCAATTCCTGATTAATCGAAGAAATAAAAAAGATAACTACATCATATCGAATTCCTTTACAGCACAGTACATCATAATGTAGTACATTAAATATGGAATCTGTATTACCGACTGACGGTAATCTGAGACATGACAGATACATGGAGTGTAGAGGGGAGGAGTACAATCCAAGTTATAAAAATAGTTTGCAGCCAACAGAATAAATGAGGGCGCTAGTGTGCTCTATAGAGGCAAAAATAAAAGTCGCTCTAACGGTATTATGATACGTGAACATTGAGTCTTGATATATTTCGATCTCCCATTAGAATATTTTCGATAGAGCACACCGGTGCTCTCATTTTTTCTCCAGTTTTGGAACTACTTTTCATATACAGACATTGTACTCTTCCCCTCTACACTGGAGATAGAAGGATTGCATAAAATCTTATATGTGTCTAGTTTGGGAAGTGACAAATTTCGTATGGCTTCTTCGCGTCACCTATGAACTTATGGTACTTAGCGCCCAGAGGCTCAACCTGGAATCAATTTGTCACTTCTCAAACTTGCAACATAAATAGGTTGATACAGTACTTTTTTATTGTCCGCTTCAAATAGGTCTAATTTATTGCCGGATCCAGCTGATCCAGGACCTGAGAATTGACAATCAGGTGATATTTCACCTTCATCAAGTACTTCATAAACTATCGGTATCTCCAATATTGTAATTTCTTCGTTACTTTCACTTTTTTTATATGTAAATAGAATAATATGACTAGAAGCTCCAGCAATGCATAATTTTCTCGATTCAGGACATAACGTGATTAATTCAATAGCGAATGGATCATCTTCATTATCTATTGACCGTGATTTGGGCTTTTCGAAAATTTTGGCCGTTTTCAATTTATATAGAACTTGTAAAGTACCAGCACTAGCATCCCAAAATTTGATACTACCATCAGCATGTCTAAAATTTTATAATCGACAATCACTAGATAATAAATTCAATAAATCGTTCATATACCCGGTCATAATAATTTCACTGTAACTACACGATTGTGCCGTCCAAGTACCACCACTTATAGGCCAATCTATTTCGGAGAAACCTTGTCGTTTGGTCGTACCAGCTCTACCAACTGAATAAAAAGCTGGAATCAAATCGGCAGGACAATCAGCTAAATAACTACAACATGTTACTGGCGATTCATGAATGTCCATTGGATAGGGATTCTCTAAACATGGAAAACCGGCTGTTTGTAGATCCATAACGACGAGATCATTTTGAAGTAACACTATTATTGCATACGGTTCTTGTAATTCTAGATTGGAAATATATTTTAATAATAGGACTAAGTGTGGAGTAAGTGAAAGCTACCGCTAACATAAGGTGAATCGCATAATGTAATAAAATCAACAACATTATGTTCCATTTCTAATACAGTTGTCGTTTTGTTGTGTACAACCGTTATACTGGGCGTTCGGCCAGCTTGATCATATGGCATACCGCCCGAAAATATTATAAAAGCTTCACTACAATTATAGAATTATAAAGAGGGATTATTATAGAAAAAAAACTAATTGTACCCAATTTTTGATGATTTCCATTCGACTTTCGTTATCGGTTTACATTGTTCAGGTTTACCATCTTTATTTATTTTAGCTAGAATTAAAAAAAAATAACCCCAACAATATTCGGATTTATAATTATGGGTGGAATCCCCAAAAAAGTATTTACCATGTGGTTGTGAAATATGAATATATTTGATATTCGATTTAATACTCCATGTTGTTAAAGTACCATCACTATGCGAACACATAAATTGTTTACCGTCATAATGCCATGCTATTGATCTTAATTCAGTAGTTAACCATCGAATATCGGCAATTCTATTCCGTAAATCCCACAATACAATTTGACCACTTTCATAACCTATCAATAACTGATAAGATTCCAAAATAATGACATATAATTGCTATATGGAACAAATATTTGCTTGAAAACAATTACCTTACTCGCATCTAAAGGATTATCACTTAAATGAACTATGGCTCCAGGATGGGTCTTTCTCGATCTAGAATAACGGAATTTTATTGATTTCTCACTGTAGATTCCGAAATTATTTGATAAAGTGAAACTTCTTTATCGACAGCTACAAGTTTCTATCAAGATGATAGAGCAAATACCGTACATGAGATGGGAAGGAGCAAGACGATGGTTTCGGTCATTGAGGCGAGGCGGGACCTTACCCAGAAATCGCCTTGTTCCATCCCTACTATACATACTATTACCGATATTTGCAATTATAATTAGCATAGAATATAAATAAAGAATTTCCACTTATCTCGTATATTTAGAGAGGAAAAAAAATGCAAACTTACACTTCTATAGCTTTATTCCAATTGATGATATAACCGGATAAGACGAAACTTTCTATATGCACTATATGGACATTACCACGGTCGGAGCCAACATACAACCATTTAGATTGTAAAGGTAAATGCATACACGTAATTCTGATAATTAAAAATAAACAAACTCTCCATTAATTAGATTTAACAAAGGCTTGCAAACATAATAAAAGGTTTAATTATAATTAAAATCGCTTGCAGCAATTATTTCTACACAATAACAAATGTACATAGCATATTATGGAATGTTTTGAAGCTGAATATAGTTTGTTGTAATAATTTTTTGAAACTAGAATACAATTGAAAACAATTTATTGTAGTTTTCTTCTGCAAGCTACTGCAATAATGACGAAAACTAGAAATAAAAATGACTGGAAATGATTGAATTGTATGATGCAACGCTCATAATCTGTCACGACGGATTTATGATGGTTTTATTTGTTTCTAAGCCGCAGAGACACTCAATCAACTTCTGCTAGGGTTAGTGAGGTGACAAAATTACTCCAGAGTTTCGAAATTCCAAAATTTTACAATTTCCGCGACAGAGACATGAGCAGTCATTTTCTATTCCACTCACTGTGTGATACTGCCACTAATGGGCGTTAGCATTATAGAAATATTACATTTCTATATGGTTATGGCTTAGAAAAAATTACTTACTTTTCCTTTTGGAATTTGAGACTTTGTACGATCTGTGGTGTTTTCTGTCGGAAATTCCATAAATGCAATGAATCATCTGCTGTTGCCGATACAAGAGCACCTTCGTTTATAAGAAATTGTAAATGTAAAACAGCTGCTGATCCAGGCGGACCGTCCATATCATGACGCACATGAATATCAACACCCGGTTGGCCAAGTCTATTTTTATACAATTAAGGATCGAATATTTTGTTTATCGTTAATATTTTCATTATTTCTCAAGGAGAAACTATAGCTCAAGCAACAGTTTAACTGGAGATATTATCAAAATTACGTCAATTTCTTACGACACAGGAAGGAAACTCTTCAAACTCCCGTTTGTCATGGGGTGGTTGATTTATTCGACAATATCGATGCTATTTAAAGCTCGTTTAAGGCGAAACTATTCACTTATTTATAGATTGTACAGATTATAGATAGGGCAATGTATTGATTGAATTAATCAAATTTTTCTGTTTGTGTCTGGTATGAAACGGTCTTTATGGAATGTCGTTATTATTATAGATGATTAAACTTTGATAAAATGCAGCTATAAGGATGATGCAAATAATTAAAGGCACAATGAATCTAATTAAGTCTTTTAAATCTAATAAACTTTTGCATCCTTGTTTTAATAGGAATTTTACGATTACAATGTACATTGTGTCACGTCGTTCAATTTAGCGTTATAAAAGAGAGATAGTAGCAGTTATTAGAGTTTATACATACTGAAAATGATGTACCAGAGACGATATTAAAAGTTTTTTTTTTATATAATCCATTAAAGATTCTTTGGTATACAGGATAACTGAAAAGATATGATAATGAGCTTAATGTTTCTTATACAAATGTCACAAATCTACAAGATACAGGCTCTACAAAGTTGAAATTACAAACCATTGTTGTTGTTGTTTTTTTGTACTTCTTATCATTTGTTATCAGAGTTTCGTTGTTTTTGCACCCAAGCCTCTAACATTGATTCTTTCACTAATAATGTACAGTATAATGTACATTGAGTCATTTCAATGAAATTTCTAGTCTAACGTACATAAGAAGCTATTTATTTAGAATTTCTGACAGTATAGCAACTCGTTGATGAGAATTACACATCAGATGCTCAATTTGGCACTATCCGTACATTTATAATGACTTGAGAATCTGAAAAGTAATGTAATTTTACAAGTGAAACGTATTTTCATCTAATTCATATAATTTTGGAGTATTTGCTCAAATATCATTTTATCTTCAATTTCGGTATTCTCCCTCTGCAAACGGGGAGATTTTGTGAAAATCTCTCTCAAACAATGGATATAATATGAAATTGGTGGATGCGCCAGACATTTGTCTATCATGTAATAGACCCATTTAAGAGGCAAATAACTAAAAAAGCGATAGAATTAAATAAGTCAGACGTTACCTACGCAAAACTGAGCTATTTTCTCGATTTTTAAGTTATTCTAGTGATAGTTTATTTGGCAAAAACATAAAGTACGGATATCAACGGTAAGAGTAACGTTCTGTACAGAAAATGACAAAGTCGATATCAAATATTTGAAAAGAAATGTAACTGACACTTTGAAGCCACTATTTCGTGAATGTGCAAATTTTGTAAAATCGATATTCAAGCTCAATCATATCACCCAGTTTTGAGATTACCCATTCCTAATTCCTAATGAATCTTTTTGTATCAAATGAGGATGTAGATTGTTTTATCAGAATTTCAAGAGTGAGCTGTATCTATTGTTTTCACTAACATACGGAATACAATTCAAAAAGAGACTCGATAATGATAATAATAGACAGAGTGTGGTGGATTCTGTTACATTGTTCTGTTTTCCAAAGTTACCATAAGTTTGTGTGTATCTCATCATCACTATTATTATTATTATTGTAACTTTGGCTCTAGTGGACTTGATGATCTAAAGTGTGATATTTATGGAATATTTTGACGTTAGAACGATCTCCCAAACTTTAGATCTCCGAATGCATTTTTTTTTCACTCCACTAGAACCAGAGTTCCTACAAAAGTAGGAAAGCCTCTGTAAGCAGAATTAGGAGCACTTCTCCACTGATTACGTTCGTTACACTCGCAAACATACTTCTCCTCTCCGTCCATGAACGTAAGGTCATAAGTGCTTTATTGCCTCTCCGTTTCCGCCGCTCCTTTCTTAACCCGGAAATCACGTTGCGGCATCACATCGAAAAGGGAGCGAGAGCACTACATACGAGATTCGAACAACGAACATATATGTAGAAAGTAGTTATACTCCTAACTGAGCTGTCTCGCCGTTTCGCAAACATCCCAAGTGACGGTATCTCGATATTGTACGTCCCATGGGGTGTCACAGATTATCGCTATAATATTATCTATATAGAGCCAAATTGGTGAAATCAAATACGTGGTATTTAAGACAATGACTTATGAGCAATGAACGATGATCGTCAGTTTTGGCAGCTTCAACAAGTAAATGAACACTTTGACTGTCTTAAATGAATACAATCGTGCTATAAGATATTATTATTACAGCAGGGATTCTGTATAATTTTTAAACTGGAATAGAATCGGATTCATTATCAAAAGATAACTGAAATATGGATATTATTCTCGAATAATTACAAGCATCTATTTTTCTAGAACTTGATAAGAAATGTTCGTCGATGAAAAGAAACGAAGCCTTACGATTATTTCCTTTGTGTTTGTTATATTTTGCTATAACCGTTGAATATAATTTGGAGTAGCACTTCCAATAAATCTTAATTAAAATCTTTTATGTAATAATTTTAATAGACATGTTCTTTTGGTTAAATATTGGAAAACTTTAATTTATCTTACACTAAACCGAGTTTACAATTTTGAACAACTCAAAACCTTATTAATTAAAACTTTTAAGAGCTGTTTAAGAACGAATTATCTTTATCTGTGTGTGTGTGTGTGTGTGTGTGTGTGTACTTTGAAAGTGATCGAAAATTCCACAAAGAAGTATAATAAGTTGAAGTGTTCAAAGTGTTGGCAAATTTGTAAAAGACGTACAAATTACGATACTGAAATTCATTTGTACGGACTATAATTGATGGAAAGCTCGGTGGAGAAATTTGAATTTGAGAACTTTGAATAACGGTGACCAATTGTTGGCATAATACCGTCACTATTTTCTTCATAATTGCACACTACATCATAATAATATCGCTTCATTCATAGGTTACTCTATAAAGATAGAGAGGGCAATGGGCGGAGCTTAGAGTCTTAGAGCCGCGCACCTCGCCGTGATAGCCTTTTAAGTGGGGGTGTACTGTAGTAGAGTGCAGGTGAGGCTCCGCCCATGCTCTATCAAATGTGAATCGTTTATAGCAATTTTAGTAAGTATAGTTTATGTACATTTGAGAGGGCATGGGCGGAGTTGAGTCTTAGAGCCTTCCACACACCGCACCTCACCGTGATAACCTTTTAAGTGGGATATTGCGGTGGGTTGCAGCGAGCGGCGAGGGCTCTAAGATTGAGCTCCACCTATGGCCTCTCAATTGTGAATCTTCTATAGCTATCAATTCATAGGCAATCTGCAACAGCTATCAAACACCCGAAAATTTGATTTCGAGTTAGTTCGATATTTTAGAATGAAACTTTCATGTTCTAAAAAATAAATCCCAATTCAAATTGCAGAGAATTAACGAATCTATAAAACTACAGTGACAATGAAAGTTAATAAACTGAACAAATCCAATTTGGACCATTGTAAAGAAAAAGAATCTGGACTAGAATGAGAGAAAATTCAATTTTGTACAACAAAAGTCGCCACAATGAAATTTGTCATATATATATATATATATATATATACGAGATATTTAGTGGAAACTTAAATAGAAAAAACATTATTCCAACCATAAAATATAATTGAAAAAATTACAGTGTCATCTGTGTATAATTCAAGTTGTACTCGTTTTGTAATTGAAGAGCTCACTAGAAACGTTAACAAGTCCTTATCCATATTTTAAAAAAAAAATTTAATCGGAAAACTCTAGTCAACAGCATTCCTATTCAACATAACAACAACACCTAGCACAATATTTACTAGAATTTAAAACAGGAATAATAAACATAGTAGGTTGTGAAGGTAAGAAAGTGCGAGAAGATACAAAATTAAGGCGATTAAGTTTAGAAATATATTTTTTTATCTTGTGGGTTATTCTAACGAATCGTTCCGTTCTATAGGAGGACATGCTTTATAATTAAATAACTCAATTCGACGAGCCAAAACAAAGAGATCAATCGATCCAATAACAATGTCACATAAGAAAATAAATTACATTGATGAAAACAATTAACCCTGTAGCCGATGATGACACAACAACGTTATCAAAACATTAAAAATCGATAACAACAATATTATTGCAATTTACTCTATTTTGTTACAAAAAAAAAAACAACACTAGGATATTTTAAATTGATCCTTTGCAGCATCAAATTCAGATAATTTAAATGTGGTCTAACTCAACAACAATGCATCGATCGACCTCATTCTGCCTTTGATCATAAAGCACCATCTAAAACGACAGTTTATATGACTGGTTTGCAGAATTGAAGCGTGGACGTACTATAGTCTCAGTGACGGATTTCGTGAAGCTCGTCCATCGATTGCTGTGCGACAGATGATCGAGAAAGATCGACATGTGACATATCAAGAGATAGAGGCATCCTTGAGTATTGGCAAAAGTCAGATACAAACGATTTTGCATCCGCACCTTGGTGTGACAAAAACTGTGTAGCACAAAAAATGACTCGCGTGAGTTGGTGCAAGACAATCAAAGAAAAACAACAGGAATCGGCGTATCATCCTTCACAACGCCAACTCTCACACAACTGTTCGAACAGTCGACTATTTAAAGGAGAACAACATCGAATTAATGACTCATTGTCCGTATTCGCCTGATCTATCACTAAACGACTTTTTTGTCTTTCCTTTTGTCAAAAACAAATTGCGTGGTTAATGCTTTTCAACGCCGGAAGAGGCCGTTGAAGCATTTAAAAGACATATCGGTGAGGTATCTACTTTAGATTGGAATAAATGGTTTCTTCGGATGCAGAAATGCTTAAAACTTGAGGAGAATACTTTGATGAACAATAAAATAAAATATCTATTCTTATTTCTTTCTCCGGAAACTTTCAGGGTGCCCTTCATAGTGAAGGAAGCTTCATTGGAATTATTCCAATGGAATTCCCATGTAATACAACAAAACGATCATTTATATCTTATGGAAGCAGTCTATTATTGCAGATGAAAGGCTTACAGTGAGTAAATATCACAAAATGCTGATAATTTCCATTTAAATTCTAATTCTAAACAAAATTTTCCCATTTTCTGCTCAAAAAAAGAAGAAAGGTGTAGATCGATGAATTTATGCAAGGAGATTTTTCAAAAGAATTGACAATTTCACTTAGAAAATTTACGTTAAGTAAATTCTGATTGAATCTCCCTAGGGAAAACAGTTTTATAACATTGCTATAGTTTTTTCACTGTGTTAAATTTCTTTTCTTAATGCAATAATTCTTGGAATTGTTGAAACAACAATAAACCTGTCCTTATACAGGCCATGACAACAGGCGAAAGACTGAAGCCATCCCGTAAGCTCGAAACAACGGTGATGCTCTCTGTTCTATTGCTACACAAAATTCACTTTGGATAACCACGTGATATCGTGTGCCTGGTCCCAGGGACTGTAGGACCGAACTAGATAGAAATAGATTTTTTTTCTCCAAATTCTAGACGGCATTATTTTCTTTAATACAGCATTTCACAGTCATATTTTAACATTCAGGTGTCAAATGTGCAATTTGTTATAATGAATTTTAAATCATTAAGAAATTTGAATATCACACCATAAAGGAGAGAAGCTAAGAAAATTGAATATCTCAATTTGTTTTTGTTTCGTCTTGTCAGACACACACACACACACACAAACACGAAAGAAAATCGATTCTTTTACGTGTTGGTATTAAAAGTGAACTTGAATAAAGTATACCGACATACTACTCACTTACTACAAGTCTATTTTCTAATATAAATGTGTTCGCTTAGCAGCCATAGAATCTATAACTTCCCTACTTAGTTTTATAACTCTACAGAAACATAAAAGGATTTACCATTAAAAATTTAATATAACAAATTACCTTCGAATCGAATAAACCACACGGTTTACATAAATAATATAAAAGTTGTATCCGTTTGTTGTTCTTGATGTTTGTTGAATTAATAAATATATGGATATGTGAATACTGACCTCTTATTTATTATAAATTTAGATTTTAATGTAAAAGGATACATCCTGAGCGAGCCGCACTTTGATCCGATGGCCAGTAGCCGTTGCACCGGATCAAAAGCCATAGCTGTCGGTTGAAAAGGAAATCCATGTCGGAATGTCTACAACAAAATATCAATATTAGAGATTAAGTCTTGATCTCGATATTATAATTAAGTTTATTGTGATTATTCTTATGGTAAGCTTTTACTTAATTGGAATAATATACATGAGTAGTGCTTTTCGAAGCAGAATCTATAGAGAAAGTTTACTCTTTATTGTTTGAATCTAAGTCATTATTAGCTTAGTTATTAATTCATTTATATAATTTAAATTTATAAGCGGCTTTTGAATACAAGCAAAACGAGACGCTTTGTTCAATCAATAGAAGTTATTTACACTGGAAATTGATGTTTGATTCGAGAGTTCTTTTTACTTTGCGACCTTCAGCTTTGAGAACAAGAAATAGTCGGACAGGATCAAATCAAGGATATATGGTGGATGTTCAATTTCTGTGGAGCAAGTGTACACTTCGGCAAGCTTTTTCACGCCTTCACTCGATATTTGTTTTTTTTTTCTTTGGCGTAGCTGCCTTAGTGAGTCAGAGTAATAAACCACAATCCTCAAAAGTCAATCACAAGGATGCTCGCACAGTCCAAAAATATTGTAGTCATCAAATTTTTTTTTTATGGTGCTATAAGTGACTTATCCACTTTTTTGGCATGGGCTCTTCTTTCCAATGCCACAACATGGATGTCTAATGATAGTAGAAGACTTTAGTTTAATCATTCGTTACAATACTTAGTTCTCGCGACAAAGCTCTAAAAATTGACGACAACATTCTACTCGACTCTGCTTTTGTACAGCGTTGAGAATTCGAAGCATCCAATTTGCACTAAT
>JAZBGX010000554.1:9088-29308 GCA_037414775.1 Zonitis immaculata
ATATACCTATATATTTTAATAAAAGATTATTTTTGACGAGAATCCAGTGCCTTCGAAACGAGTGATAAAAATAAATAAATAAACTCAACGAAAATCTCAATATTTTTACAATGAATTTTTATATATTTTTTACAAATTATCATAGTTTATCTTGTTGTTCTAGTCATTGTTTTTTTGTATTTTTTATTTGTACATATTGTAAATAATTAGTTAAATAAGTCGCTTATTATCTTAAATAATTATTAAAAAACAAAAAAAATCCGAAAAACATTCCAATTTGTATCAAGAGATAAAACAAACTTGTACTGAAACGAATTTCTTTCATATTCTCTTTGTTTTAGATTATAAGTGTCTTACTATAATAAAATATTAATGTTAAGTTGCAAGTTCCATGACTTAAGTTAAGTTTTGCTATATAAGTATTTTTGATACTTTTGTACTGATGATTGACAAAAATAAATCCAATTTTTTTTTTGATTTACAAAGAAAAAATTAATAAAAAAAGAATCAAATTATCGTCTTATTATTTATTTGATGAAAGTGTCGCGGGAAAAAATGCACCCAATAATAAAAATAAAATAGAAAAAAAGGCAAGGTGTTGTTGGGATTGTGGCGCGTGCTATGGAGGATACACCTGCTCCCAAGAAAAACACATGTTGATATGCTAATAAGATTGGTTCTATATATATATATATTATATACTATATATATACAAAAAAAAATGTCGCACTAATGTCTATGTGTAGGATTCAGAAATAATCCTGCTGGCATATTTTTCCATTTATTATATTGTCTTAATTACTATACTGCTATTTATAATTGCAGTTGTTCTAAAATAGAAGTCTGTTATAAGTAATGATAAAATGAAAATCTGTGCACATTCGCCCAATTGTAAAAATTTATTGCAAATTTATGTTGGATCAGTGTTCTTTCAACTTGAATATACTAATAGTTCTGTTTCTCCAAAGGACCACAAATTTTTATCGCGTCTGGCACATTTTTTCTATAATGAAGATCCCATGAGCTTGTCCTTGCTTGGTGAAATCATCTGTAGTACGATGTTTCCTTGCAAAATATTCTAAAGAAATGAAAACGCACATAGGTATATAGGTATATAAAACGGAAATGGGTGGAGGTTTGTTTTATATAAAATCCGCAAGACTCTTCGTCTATTCTTTTCATATCAGAGGGGAAAAAGCAGGAGGATAAAATTATCGCCCTATAGTCTGGTCGTTGGTCTCATTCGATTATTATTATTATTATTGTTGTTGTTGTTGTCATTGTCGTATATAGTTGTAGTCTCTTTACTTGAGTATAAAATGCATTAACATATCGAGTAATGTGAAACCGGTATCGCGTGCAAGTAATCAAAGCCGGATCAAACGTCCTCTCTTCTTCTTTGGGGCCAACACCACACAAAAGCTCACCGATATAATCGCCATTCATAATAATCATAAGCCAGCGACAATGACGTGAAAAAAACGTAATAATAATAATAATAATAATGAATAATAGTGACAGGAAGGAAATCGATGAAAGAGAATCAGGAATTTCGATATTACTTATTTTTTTAATTATTTTTTTAAATTTAATAAGTAATGTGTTTATATTTTTTTTATTTGCCAATAATTTTTGAAATAACACTGGTATATGGTCGCCATTATAATTATAAAGAAGTGAAATTATCGATGTATAGCGTTAAAACGTGCACGCGATCAATCGATTTGCATGCACCCGTGCAATATTAAATTGCTACTTTATTTTAAAATTATTCAAAAAAAAAAATTTTATACGAGTAGGATAGTTAAAAGTATTTATAGTTATTGGCCTATTTATTACTCTATTCGTTTCTTTTCAGATTTCAAATTTTAATTACATTAAGCCACTAAAGAACCGGACTGAATTTATAGTTGCAATAAGAGCCATTAAAATAGATTAACAGTCTATTCTACATCTAACAACGAATTAACGCTTCAAAATAGAAAGAAATTATTTTGCACTGTATACGTTTACTGTATGTGGTAAAGTTTTCCCGATTTGTGTAGCTACCAATATGCGTTGATTTTGATTTGGTGACGTATAGAAAGGCTCTACTGTATTATAACTGCATGAGAGGCGGTGGTAGTTTTTTGAACCGTGAAATTCCCTAAATGTTTAGGGATGCGGAAACCACCGAAAAAGAAAAATGGACCACCAGAGACCTGTCTAACAATAAATATATGTATAAGAAGTAGTTGGATTTGTTCAGGTTCAAGATTTTTACGTTTTGTATGTTGTGTGTGTGTGTGTTTGTGTGTTATGCCCTTCGATACAGTCGGTTGCATTTTTAAGATTTTAAATATTGATAAATATGTATACACTTTTTTCTGTACGGTTTTTTTTTTAAATGTAATACAAAAATAAAGTTTCACTTTCCATATACTAAGTATAACGAATATTAAGTATTATTATTATTATTATTATTATCATAATTGAGTAATGTTTTTGTTGGACTACCCCGTTTTGTTCAGTTTATTAAATTTATTATAATAATAAAATATAGATATTATTATCTTGGGTAAATGACGCCATAAGTTTCGAATGATATAAGATTGTTACCGATCAATTTTCCTTTAAAACTTTATTGCCAACCGTTGAAATATAAACCAATAGGAAGATGATATATTCGAACAATATAAATATGCACTACGAAATAATACATTAAAATGACTTCTGTTCAAATTATTTCCATTATAATAAATCTACAAAGTATCTAATTTTTTACATAAACCTAATGTTGTTATATCAGCAGAAATAAAGTAATATCTCTCTTGAACGTTCACCTCTCTCGAAACAGGTGCTTCCCGTACGTGTCCGCCCAATAGAGGTTTCACTGTGATATTATAATATGACTAGTAACTATTTATAGATATAATCCACTCACTTCGTAGAGCATGAAAATTTCAGCCAAAGTTATTTTATTTTTCTCATTTGTATATTCAGTAGCGGTTTTGATTGTAAGGGATGCCGTAGGTCCCTAAGTTCCCTCTAATTTAGCGCCCTTACTGAAATCTTATTTGAAAGGTAAAAATTATATCATATTTTAATGAAAGTTTTGCTATTTGAAAACAATCTCAAGAATCATCTATTTTATTTAAGTCTTCAATTTTAGGTTTGAAATTTTTACAGCAAACTTTTATCCATTCAATCACTTGTTCCTGGATTTAACCGTCTGCAAAAACATATCTGCATTGTCATAGAATCATAGTAAGAGAGAAAACTAACCAAGTCTTTCTATATCTTGCTACCCCTCGCCCTATCTCCCTCTCCCTTGAACGATTTTTCTACATATATTTTCCTTATCATGTCTATTGCTCTATTTTGTCTTCTCCCCCTTTCGCCCTCGTACTTTTACTCTCTCAATTTTCTTCTCTCCCCCTAATCCTTATCCCGGGGTCGACAGCCTATGGCCCGCGTGTTACTTGATTGCACATGAAAGGCGTTTAGGAGGCACAATGGAGGAAATGACGATTCGAAGCAGACCGCTGCTCTAAGCCCTCCGTCTATTTCGTCTCTCTCTCTCTCCCTCTCCACCCTGCCCTCACAACCTTCCCCCTTCCCATCTCCCTCATTCCCCACTGCCCTCGTTCTCTATCTCTTTCTAACTTTCTTTCACTCCTTCTTTCCTAACATAGTCTCTCTTGCTATATTTTTCTCTCACTATATCGCTCTGTCACCTTCCTTACACATCTCTCCTTGCAAGTCCCCATCTACCCCAGCTTCTCTATCTCTATCCATCCATCTCTATCTCTCTATCTGTCATGTAATAATTTGAGTCAGATTATAGTTAATCAGTAGAAGCGGAACAAAAAGGCTCTATATCGTAGTTAATGCAAAAATAGAAACGCTATACGTTTGGAAAGAACGAGCTATAATACTACGAAATAATAATAATAGTAGTGATAATGCAAGAAAGTCTAGCTGGTGACATTGCACGATTATAAGCGGCAAACTTCTGTAGATAAAAAAAACAAACGAAATAGATTCAATTTTAATTAGTTCTTAAACGAAAATTCGAAATTTTATCAAAGCTTCTGGTAACAATTCCGGAAATTCCTATCTAACCAACAAACCGTTACCAACACCCAAACTCAACTACACATTTGACTCTTTTATTTCTGCCCTCAAGTTATCTATCTCTATATACCACTGTGATTAGAATTGTTGTTTGTGCCAAAAAAAAATAATAATAATAATAAAATTAGACAGCCTTCTTGGTGGTCGTCAATTCGACTAGTGTCAAAAAACTTCGAATTTGTTCGATTTCATTTGAAATCAATGTTGCAGAAAAATCAATATTCATTTTTTTCTTCGAATTTTTTTTTGTTGGTTTTATTTTGTCATTAGATCAAAAGACACAAATTAATCGTAATATAAATTAGGACTAATAAATTTGGGTTTTTTTCAGTCTTTCAGGTTTTTTTTTTTATTTTTATTAGCCGACCGGTATAAAGAATGTTTAGATAGAAATTTGAAGAATCCGTAAATTAGAAGCATCCACTCTATTTTATTTTTATCTAATAAGTATAATAAGATAGAGTGTGTTTTGTTGAAAAAGCTGTTGAATTTCTCCTAATTGTGCATTTAGGCTAATTAGTTAAAAAAAGCAAATCAGCAATACATCGATTGAGTGTTAAACAAAAATCGCCTCTTTACCATCGATGTACTTCTTCTACAACCCGATAATTAGGAATTATAAATTCTTTTTTTTTTCAATTTTATTTTAAAGACTAGACGCTTGGTCAACAACATCTTTAATGCTACTTTGATCAATTTTGTAGCGATCAATCATGCCGACAATATATCATATAACAAGATATTATAGGTAGAAGTCTTTAAAAATACACGCATTATTTTATCTTGTATGGAAATCGCACGCGTTAAATTTTCAGGAAAAACAACCAACCGTATAAATAAATAAATAAATAAATAAATAATTATAAGTATATAGTAACATTTTTATGCAAAATCTGCCTACATAAATCAATGAGACAACCGACACCACTTTTTTTCGGTTAGAAAAAATTTATTACCATTATATTTTAATATCATTCCACCCGTATCAAAGGCAATTTTGAAATGTTACAACATCTACATAATATATATGAATATTTATTGGGAAAAATCGTGTTTGCTTTTAAATAAGATGAAATAAGATTTTATTCGATTAAATAGCTATAGAAACGCACAGTTGGAGTATTAAATGTGAGAATTTCATCGATAACAATTCTATTTAGATTGTTGTTATTGTGAAATGGAATTAAAAATAAAAGAAAAAAAATTACAAGTCTCGTGTCGACCATAATTGGTCCAATTATATTGGTTCGATTACAGCCAAAAGGTGTTACAACAAAACACCTAATAATGATATATATTTCAATTAAAAAGTATCTCGTAATCGACATTGTAATAGGATGATATTGTGGCGGCATATCAAAAGGCAACACAAATCGTCGTCCCCTATATATAGTTGTATTTATTTTTGTTTGGTGTATCATTCTGTATAATGAACTGAAAATTTCAACGACTATGCAATCAATCCACACAACCACCATCTTGATCATCCCTTTGAAATCTAGAATCTAGCATCTAGCATCTAGAATCAAAAAGCCCTTTTCAATAAATAAAACAAATAGAGAGCAGACGGAAAATGCGGTGACAAGTTTCTATGACAAAAAAAATATATATATAAAAAAATATAAATCCTGACTTGAGAAACAGGCGATGAAAGGTGAATTAAAAAACGAACGATTTATGGTAGATTTCGTTTTGTCCCATTCAGAACAAAAATAAATTAAATAAAAATAGTAACATCATAGAGAATCACATAAAACAATAGTTATATAGGCTGTGGTTTTGACTATAAAATTGTAGCTTCAGGATATAAAAATAATGGAGAAAAACTAATTTTTCGATGATAGAGATTAGATATTGGTAGAACGAAAAAAAAAGGAGTGATTTATTACGTTCATAAGACAAATATAGAAATTCAATGTAATAAAATAGATTGTTTCATCTAATTATAATCTTAACTACTGTTTCAAAATTTTTATTATAGATTTGTCTGAGAATGGGTTGTTGAAACATAAAATTGTCGTTTATTCCCAAGCTCCAACTTCAACAGAAAACCAAGAAAAAGTTGTTATCAATTAAATCCGAATACGAATAATTGTATTTGTTAGTGTGTGGGCGATTTTCTTCAACCACCTGGATTTAGATTATTGAAGATGAACCACCCCAATTTTGTTATAAATAAATTGATTCGCAGTATGTGGTGGCAGACAATGTTGTAGTAAAACAATTTTATTGTTCATCTAATCTATAAACTTTCAATATCTATACATATGTATATAGATGTGGAGATAGTTTATTGTTAATTTAACAATTAAGCGATATGGGGGTGAGATGACACTCTTATTTTGACATCTACATCGATATATAGCAGAGTGGGTGGTATTTTTCAGTAGTCACGAGCCACAAATATATCGATTTTGTGGTAAAATTCTATTCTATCTATAATAGAGAATCTTCGATTGTAGAATTTTACCAAAAAATGTATTGAAGCATATATATTGGTGGTCTGGTCCTTTTATTTTATTTTATTTCATTCCCCCAAAAAACTGTTGTTTACCTCAGTCATTATTGCACTATTTGTATACATTTATCTATTGTGTATTGTCACTGGAAAAAATCTCACCCCAAAACCTAGATGATTTAAGGTTGATTTTAAAGGTGATATTTACAAAATTTTGTGAAAGATAGTTTTTTGATAGATTATTTTATATATTTTTCGAAAAACTATTCAAAATTGTGGAAGCATTCAAACCACAAATTTACATTGTATCTCGCTATTATAAATAAAATCATTCAATACAAGAGCTGATCCAAAAGTAATGATAATCGAAAAAAAAAATGTTTTATTACGACAATCATTACTTTTGGATCGCCTCTCGTAGTTGAGACTACAATTATCTTTATTTTGGCGAGACAATTCTAACCAAAAATTTCGAAATATAAAAATTGTTTGTTTAAGTTCGAAATTGAATGATTAAAGCAGTGTTTGTCTCCACACTTTGTTATCGTGATCAAAAGATATGTAATATCTCACTTTATATATACCTATACATACATATATAGGTCGGCTTTATATACAATCAACAAAGAGCTTTCAAACACTTAAGATAAACAGTTTCATAAACTAGCGATCTGTGAAATATATTCGGCGTCAATTCGAGAGGTACCAACTATAAAAACAAAATCAAAACTATACCTAAAGCAATATTTGATAATAATCATAGGCGCCGCCGACTTTATATATATATAGAAAACCGAAAACTATATCAATCATTTATCGAAGATTATTAATAAGAGCTTGAGGGAGGATCGATGCAGCTCAAATTGAAAAATCTTCTCTTAATAAACAATTGAAACGTGACCACAAAAAGAATTGAAACGACCACGACAAGGTCGTTTATTGTTGTTATAAAACTAATAATGATGATGATTATAATAATGATGATCATCATTGAAATGATTTGCAACCGCATCTTTGAGTTGTGGTTATTCAAGTGAATCAAATAATAAAAAATGAATGAATACCGTAAAATAATCAAGACGCGTGTCTTTTTTTTTTGTAGGTAACAACAAAAATTGACTTGTTCGAAATTTAAAATTGAAAACTAAAGGAAAAAATCGTTTTAAATTCAAATTATATAACGACACTAGTAAAAGTCAGCAATAAATTTAACTTAAGAACTGACCACTGATTCTATCCCACAGTGTATAGAATTTTGTTGTAATTCGAAACTTCTATATAATATCCACCCCCATTTTTCAGAGATTTTTTCTTCTATTATGTGGTTCAAACGAAACAAAAAATTATATTATCCTGAAATTTACTGCTATGAATTTTTGTTATTGCTGAGAGTAAAAAAAAACTAACGGTTATCAAAATTCATAATTACAATAACAATAAAAAACAAGTATATTGATTATTGATAACATCTTTTTTTTTTGTGAACTAAGCCATTTAGTTGAAAAAAGAAAAAAATTATTGTAAATTTATGCTAAATTATTTGCAGACTTAATTCGTTTTAATAATGAAACCGGTTCGTGTAAAGCTAATTAATAAATCGCGGAAAATTATTATTATTTGTTATTAGAAATTGATGGTGTTTTTTTTTTGGCGATTCTGAATCAAAGATTCTAAAAGTGTTTTTGTTGTTTTTTTTATTTAAAAAAAAATAATTAAAGCAATTTTGATTAATTGTTGCATTAATTTTAATAAAATCTACTGATAAGTAATCAATTAAATATTTGGGACTATTTGAAATAATACGAGGGCTGCTCTAAAAATAATGATATCTAATCGGATATAGTGGTGAAAAAAGTCTAGAAATGTATATAGTAGCTTTAGTGAACAAATACTTCTGCTTGAAATAAATGTCGCTGTAATCACATCTACACCGATTTGGTGTGAAAAATTGGAAACTGTGCTCGTCGATATTCTACACTTGCAGATCCATCACTTCGATCCAAAAACCAAACAACCGTCATGTTCATCGACACCAAAGAAATTCAAAGTCGCAAGTGCCATGCAAAACATTATGACGTTCGTTTTTTTGGGATTCGGAGGGAATATTTATGCTTATGATAGATTACTATGAAAAGGAAGCTACTATAATGGGCTTTTACTACGCTAACTAAATAGAAAGATAGCGTTGAGCCATCAACAAAGAAGAGTGCTGCTTTTTCAGGGAAACGATATTCGAATAACGGACTTTGAATTACTTGAAAACACACCTATTCTCTAGATCTAACTCACAGCGACTTTTATCTTCCCCCAACTTGAAAGGCAGTTCAGGGGCAAAAAGACAAAAAAAAATTCTAAAAGAATTCGTGCTTTAGAGATGATCGACCGACAAAGTGTATTGATTTGTTTGGGAATTACATATAAAATTACGTTATATTTTATCTAATAAACATTGCGTTTTATATCGATTATAATTACTTTTGGATCACCCCTCGTAAGTGATTTTCCAATTTTTTGAAAACAAAACAACTTAATATAGAGCTCTTCGCTTGAAGCGCCAAAAAGTTTTCTTAAGTCACCCCCGAAATAATGATAGACCCACAAAAAAGCCACTACCAAAGATGAATCTACTCGATATTGATTAAGATTTGTCGAGTTATATCAAATTTTAAATAATATAGAAGTATTTTGTAGAATAATGGAGCCAAAAAAATATAATTCCCAGTTTTTACAAATAGAAAAAATTAACATAAGCGATCCTAATTCGGGTTATTATTATTTGAAACATATCTATTTCGTTACTTATTCATTTACGCCTCAAGCTATAGGTTGAAGATAAAGTCAAAAACTTTATCATATTGATAATCTACAGGTAAAATTAGTGCCCTACGGTATTAGACTTTGTACTCGCCCTATATATTTAGGGTCAAAAAAAGAATATATAGAAATTCTGAATATTTATGATAACAAATTTAGAAAAAAGATTACTAGGGAAATTGAACAAGTTAGCCAGCCCAAATTAATTATTTTATTATTGTGATTTATGGGCGTCCTTTTCTCGGGAATTCGTTAATCGAACCCTTCAAATATATAATCGTTAAATGACTCGTCAATATTTTGCAGAGTTCTTTCTATTTGAAATAAATCAAAAAATTAATGATGTTCCACTATATTAGCAAATGGAAAATTACAAAAGAAAAAAAAACAATACCTAATTATCTTCTAGTCGTTCCTTTTATAATAAAGATATCTGAATAATATTATTTATAATCGGCTTAAACGAAATAAAAAATATCTTCTATTTGAAAATTAGGAGTATTTTTTTTTTTTGGAAAAATGAAAATTACTCTCACTATTATTATAACAGAAAAAAGGGTGTCACTTTCAAAATTTGATCAAGAATGAGAAATACTAATCGTCTATATTTATTCAGTTATTAAATATCTGATAACAAGATGGTAATGTGGTTTGATTGAAATTTATGAGGATAAGCTGAGGTATTTTCTTCTTTTTTGACAATAACAAGATTAAAGAATTTTATGTTGACAGGATCAGGAGATTCTTCTGATAATAATCCTCGACAATTACATAAATTTAATTCCCAGTTTCCTGCCCGATTTCTGTTTGCATTTTAATTTAATTTAATTTTCTCGTTCTGTTGCTTTGTCTTAAGCAAAATAGGAGCTACAACTGAGTTTTTTTTTAGAATTTATATACAGCAAACCCTTATTCATTAACGGATACTTCCTATAACACCGTACTTCATAATTCCTTGTGCAAAAGTCCACCTTGAGCGGATACTGTTTGTTTCTCGTAGCTAGGTGTTCGCCCGAAATTATTATTAATCTTAGCTTCAAGAATAGATAGGTTTTTTCACTTCACATCATTCAATGGGGATTCAAATTGCAAATATTATGAGCAGAGGATAATATTGTTGATATTGCTAGGGCGGTAAGGCATGCGTTGCGCGAGTTAGGAGGCTGATGGGGATATTTAAGATGCAACGAGGAAGTTCAAGGAAGAGAGTATAACGAAAGTCAATGAGCTGGTCACGCATATGCTGTTGGATAAGGAAGAAAATGCTATCGGCAGTAGAAGAGGAAACGGAGATCAATGCAACATGGAGGGAAAAGGTGATAGGAGGACAGTAAGGTAAGAGATGATTTTTCCAGGTACACCATGGAGGGTTCTAGGGATTTTATCTTCGTTAGGATGTTTGGGTCCGCCTGACTGTGGTTTTGAGAATTACAAACGGAGGAAATGTAGGAGCTCAATATCAAACGATGGTGGGCGTGGAACTCTACTAACTTTTACAATTTTCAACCTCACATTACTCACACACAATTTTATTTCAATTTGGTACAATTTAAACAAATTTTATTACACTCTCCTGACCGTAAACTTTTAATTCCCCAAACATCTAAAGTAAATTCCATCAGGCAAAATCTCTATTTAGCGGACGTTGTATTCGACAATTGCTGACACAATATTTATTCAATCATCTATTATTCACACAAGAAATTATTTGGGTGCGTTTGTACTATAATGTTCAACATGTTTTTTTATTAAATTTCGATTGATAATATGAACTTATCAAGGACAAACTGCCAATTAAATTTGTTATTATATTTGATGATAATTAATTATGAATATGTTTTATAACTGGTTGTTCAAACTTATTAAACGAAAAAAAATCCATCAATTCTTAAAATACACGCATTTATGGCCGAATTTCATAAATACGAATTCTTCAATAATAATAATAATAATAATAATAATAATAATAATAATAATAATAATCAAAGGAATAATCCTTATTATCTACTCTAATGATTAATAAATGTATAAAAAAATAGATAATTAATTTTTGTTTTTATTAAATAATTATTTGTTATCAGATCGGGCCTGATATATACAATAAGTAACGAACATCCTGTTATAACGAAATATTTTTGTATAATGTAATTTCGTAGCGAATTTAAGGAATTTTCAATAAAAAATCATTAATAATAAAGCAATAAAAATTTATTGTTGGTTATCTAAAAAAAAAATTTTGGCTCAAAATGATCAACTGTATATTAATAAATAAAAAATTTCGGATGTCTTTTTTTATTTATTGTAAATGTTTTTACAGTAAATATGAGCTTTTTAATAAGATAAGAGAAGAAATATAGCGATGTTGATCTTTATAGAAAGGAATCGCCAAAAAATAAATGGAATTCCTTTTGTCTGTGCGGACAATCTGGTCAGCAAAAAAAAAATCGGAGCACTATAGACAGGTCAATCTAGCATAGCAAAGTTTTTTTTTTGGCTTAATTTATTTCGTTTATTAATTATAAGTAAATAATTTTTTTGAAAATTGATGTAATATAGATGTAGAAATTTGGGGGAGAATAAATTTCGTAAAATTGACGGCGGTTTGATAAAAAACCAATAAATCTTCAACTAATTAGAAGATCATTTTATATCTGAAACAGTAAATTCCGTGATAAAACGCCGACTGCTGCAATAATCATGCAATTTGAATGACAAAAAAGATGGAACAATAAAACCATAAAATGTACCATTATGTTAATTAAATGGACCACAACTATATAACATAAACAAGATATTTTACAACTATAGTTCCAAGTCAATCTCCGACATGATATGATGAAATTGGCCGTTTATACATTTTTAAGACTCCCCATATATAAGAGTGTAATCAAAAAAAAAAAAAAAACGTAACAAAGAAATAGATTGAGTATAGAGGATGAATGCCGCGCCCACTTTAGTTAATGAAGAGATCAAAAGAGGCACTGACAGGCTCTTCTATACCTATATAAACTATCGTAGCACCCTGCAATATTATGAATAAACATGAAGCTTATTAGTGGACGTTTTTTTTCTTTTTATTTTTCAAAGTGGCATAAAATAAGGGCCGAATACTTTTAAAAAAACCGAAGCCCATCCACAATAATTTACTTCTCCAAACTAATAAAATTTTGCGGTCTACAAAAATCATCAACCAATATATTATGATAGCGACTGGGAAGCTTCATTGTTTTGTTTTTTGTTTCTCTAAATTGATCGCAATTATTTGTCAATAATATAAATCTTTGGCTAACAAACGATAATTATCTGGAACGCTACAATTTGTCATCAGCCATCAGGCGCAATTACTAATTTTTGTTGAGATTTTCGCTGTATTAGAATGGTTGTTGCAATTGTTGAAAATCCGATCGTCAGGTGTATATAGAGAATAAGGCAGATGTTGATTTCGTATAATATAAGATACTGTTTTGAGAGCGAGAGGACACGTGATCTTCGAAATGTTATTGGCCAAATTTTTTGCCCTATAATATACATTTCATTTTATATATTTTTCTTGTTAAACTAGAAGGGTTGCCAAATGTCGAGTGGTTATAGCTGTATAAATAACTGCTGGATATTTTGAAAAATCTATAATATACGAAAAGGAAATAACAAACAAACAAAAACGATCAAATTTCTTTATTTATCTTTTATCAATTTTTGTTTTTTATAAATGGGTGTGTGGTGGTCTTCTTTCAAATTGAAAAAGACCAGAATTTTTTTGTTTTCATTTGATATAATCAAAGATAATTCCAAAATTTGTTTATATTTATTAACTTAAGTACCAGTTTTCAACAATTATTATTCCATATCGACAGATTATATATAATCAATGGGAATTTGGTACAAATTGCCAACCATAATCACTATTTTTTCTATATATGTATATATATAAATATTTCTCCCAAAACAAATTCAACCCAATTTTCGTTGATAAATAATTATTACATTTAGAATCGATGATTATTATTTATATTATTATAAAGATTTCATCATCGATAAAATTTGAAAGTCATTGTCTGTAAAGGGTTGTCGATTCAATCCAAATAACAACAACAACAACAACAACAACAACGTATATTTATTGCTTTCACATATGAAGACTTACAAAAATTAACAAGTGTCAGAATATTTTCCAAAGATATCAAGTTGCTTCGAAATTAGTCTACTGGAAAATTGTTCGTATTCATGTTGTTAAAAGAGCGATAAGGATTATAATATCGGCCTGTCAAAATATTAATACATGTCAACGTAATAAAGTAACATAATAATTTCATCAAAATTGTAGTAGATTTCCACAAAAAAGAAAAAAACAGAGATTTCACCAAATATCTTCATAAATTTTTAAAATTTCAATTCTCACATGTAGGTCCTAGTTTTGGAGATCTTTTATTGTTACAAATAATGTACAATAGAAGTGTTGTTCAGTTATATACCTTACAACTTACAATAACAGAAAGGGTTGTATTGTCGCCCAAAAAATCGAGGGATGATGATGGACAGTTTGGATTGGTCTCACGAGAAAATTTCGACAATAAAACCGTTTAACTATATCAAACAATATTTTTTTAATTATTGAAATTAGAACTATCGAATATTTCAAATTATAAAAAATAGAAATTTCGATTTTTCTTTCTATTGAAAACTTAAAGACTTTTTAAATTCTGTTTGGTGTGAACATCATTCAAGTGTTTTGTCATATAGAAAAGATCAATAGAAGCAAAATTAGAAGAATGGCCACCTAATTGCATTCATTGAAATCTAGAGGCGTGAGTCTCTATTGTTGCAAATCCTGTCATCTTTGTTGAATATAATATAAAAACGTAAAAAGAATTGCCATTGATTTTTTTTTCTATTTTACAAAATTTTTGCCCCATTTCTATATATACATAGTAGAATTTCGGAGGTTATACGGTTATTAAAAATATATTCACACATGGGTCTATTTTTCGACATGCTGACCACAAATTTGGCAATTTCAACACCCTAGCACACAGAAAAAGAAGGCCGAAATTTTATTCAACACACACAGTTTTAAGAAATTCTAGCTATCGAATCTTTCCGATCTGTGTGCTTTAAAATATTCATCGAAAAACCTATTATAGTTTAAATAGATGTAATTAAGCGCATTTAAAACGATATAATCTAACCGCCTTAATAAGTATCGAATTTGAATTTTTTTTCTAGCCATCACCAATCCAATTTACCTCCCTGTTTAATATCACCGCAGGTTATCCAGATTTTGTCTAACGATAAATAATCGGGACCTACCATATAGCACAAAAAGTGCTGATCTAGACGAATTCTGCAATCAATCTTCTATTTAATCGATCAATTGTTATGGTGAAATAATTTTTGGATCCATTATTTTTAATGTTTGAATAAACAATTGGATCTTTTGAATTCGTAATGATGCCAGTCTCAGCCGTTTTCACACCTTTTCTTAGATTTCTGATATGAAACTATATAACCGTCTCGAAACAAGGTAATCTCATTAACGATTTAGATCTCAAATTTAAAATAGAACACAACAAAAAATATAGGAGCCACCCATGGATTTTGGCGAAATTTTGTATCTAACTAAAATTGCTGTTTGTCTGAAATTTTTTATTTTCCCCAATTTGCCAAACACAAAAAAATTGTCATCGCACGACATCAACAATTTATCTAATTTGATTTTCGTTATAACACACAGAAACAAAAACAAACAAATAATTGACGAAATTATACGATTACAACCTATACTTTTTGTTGATGATAGTTTTGGGCATTGTTCTGAATCTCGATCACGTGCTAGTTTTGTTGGTTTTTTCCTAAAAAAAAATCATTTTTTCTTACATTTTAAAAGTTGTATGGTCACGCGTCGACGCCTCAATAGGATTGATCTCTATTTGTACGGACGGATGGTCATCGTTCTTATATTATGGTCCAGTAAACTATATCGGTGGTCAATTGTTGTGTGGTTTTTTGTTTGTTGTTGTAGTTGTTAATGTTCAAAATCAGATTTGATATGCGGATGGATGGTCAAACAGTCGGCCGGCACTTGGAACTTGAAGTGCGCCACCTGTCTAAGCGTACCGCGCACATCCAACTTTATATACGAAGCAGAGTAATTATAAAAGTTGCCATTTTCTTTGGAAATTTTACATGCCATATGTATTGTACATTCGAGATATAATCTATCCAATTCATCATTCGAATTTTTTAACAAGTCACATTTAATTTTTTTTTCTTTTGGTTGGCGGTAATAAAAATTGATGTAAATATATGATAATCGTTGATCCAGTATTAAGCGCAGCATGAATATCAATTTATTATTATATACTTAAAACTATATAAAATAAAAAGAATTGAAGAAGATGTATGAAGAAAGAATGCATATGGTGATAAAAATACGCCCAGTAAAAGAATTATAATAAATACAATGTATCGAATATTGGTAATAAAGTTTGATAATAAACAAAACGTAAGATGACGTTTTATGGTAGTTGCAACAACTGAATAACTGCAGGCATGCACTTTTGCCCTCAAATAAAAATTTCCAAACTATATTATATCATCATTATTTTACCATATATTAATCAATAAATAATAAATTATTTTTTTTTTTTAAGAAAGTAAATAAATCAAAAATCAACAAATTTATGTTTCCTCTTCAACAACTTTTACCGATAACAAAAAAAGTATCGATTCAAAATAAAAAATTATAGTTCGTTTTTGACAAAGGTATATGAGGTTGCTTGACGAAAATCCATGGTGAACCCAAAAAGAGCTGGCATAAGTGCTCAATGTTGATCAGGTAACGATTCCCAGACATTTAATAGCTATGGCAGCTAAGGCAGGACTAAGAGAAGTATTGGAAGTATTCGACGAAAAGTACCCGTTCATCAGCCATAAACAACGTCCAGTGAAATAGTTACACGATAATGCCCGACCTTACATTGCAAAACCTGTCCATGAAACTTTGATGTCTTTTGGTTGAAAAGTTCGAAGGCATCTGGTATACTCTCCCGACCTGACGTCGTTTGATTGATGAATGAGGCGCTACAAGATGAACGCTTTCGATCATTTGAAGAAGTGCAAATATGGGTTGACAGTTTTCTTGCAATAAATATGAATATCCAAGAGTTCTTTTGTAGGGAAATTCAGGAATTACCGAATCTATGTATTGTTATTTTTTTTTCGATTTATTTAATGAAATGCTGCTATAATAAAAAAATAGTAACAGTTCTGTAAAGTGGGCGGCGCAAAATCATTCCTGTTGATGGACCTTTCTAAAAAAAATGAGCTATATATCTAGAATTGTGATAAAGTCAATTTTACGCTTCGTCAATAATTGGAGTTAAGTTATATAGGTAGTTTCGTATATTATATATTAAGTAATCATAAAAGTTATTTAAATAAATCGACAGAATATTAACTAATGAATAATGTTTTGTAATTATCTTTTATATTATATATAATAGGTATATATATATTAGTTCGTTTGAGGATCAAATACGATAACAATAACATGAGAGAACAACATTGCTTATTTTGTATTCCATTTTTCATCTTGATTTGCCATTGGCTTTAAATAACGTTGTTGTTGAAATTGATGGATGGTTTTACTTAATAATATTGATGACAATACATATTGATGTTATTATCAATATATAAAAAAAAATACGAACAAATTTTATTATTATTATTATTATAAAAGAAAAAAAGCTTTAAAGTTTATATAATGATAATCAGATCCTGCTAAATTTCCTGCTTATATTAAACTCACATCCGACTATATCATCAATATAATCTATAAATAATAATAAAATAGATTAGATTTGGACTATTGAATTCAAATATACGAATAATAAAAATTTCGTAATAAAGACTACCATTCATAGAAATGTTTTATTTGTTGATATTAATGTAAAATGTAGGGTGGCACGTGGTTGCGTGGGCGTACGACCTGTTGCATCTTCTCGACAAATATAAAAAAATTATATAAAACGCAATCGACGACCAAATTTCACCCTCTCTATTTATTCAATGATTTCTGATAAAAATAACAATGGAATTGTCTGTTATAAATTCAAATTTTTATTTACTTTCTATCCTATTATTATATTGTATATATATAAAAAGAAATTTATCATCATTACAACTATAATGATATAGGAAAAAACGACAATTTAATTTTCGAAAACCACAGGAAAAAAAATTGCCAACAACAAAAAATTATTATTATATCAAAATCACACTAGCTATTATCTATAAATATATAGACGACCATTTTTTCCACCGATTCTATTCTATTGTTTTCTATGTATAGCAATTGTGGAATGATAAAGATATTTTAATGATAGATTATTGTTTAAAAACAAAATTCAATTTTCTCGCAATAATAATCCGTTTATAATCCACAGAATGATTATTCGTATACCTATATAGAAGAAAAAAACGGCGATTTAACCCAGATCTTGATTGCAATTTAATTAAAGCAAACAAATAACGAGATCAACTGAAATAAAAAATAATAAAAAGAGTTATTGCTATAATTAAATATTGCAATTTTTTGAAAGCTGTATAATTATTGAAAAAATACATCTTGAAAATTCCTATTTGTATCTTCTTCCTTTTTTTAAAAATAAATTTCGTTTTAATATCATACATTCCAATATTTCAAAGTGAAAAACTCATTTGAAACAATTAAAATAAATTGATATTAAGTAGTATTTAGTGTAATCAAAAATTGCAATATAATATAAATAAAGTGGAGTTGTTGTGAGGCCTTAGACATCATATATTTATAATTACGCTATGTATAATTAACCGGTATTAATGTCGAATATTTGACTGAAATCGATTTATTACTGTCAATTCCGTAAACTACGAGGTAGGATCCAAAAGTAATGATAATCGATATAAAATAAAATATAATTCCTTTTTCAAGCACATGGTCCATCTCTTCTCTGGAATAAAAGTTCTGCTGAAAAAAAAACAAAAACAAAAAGCTTTATGTCGACTTTACCAGAATACTCATACATCGGCCTGAGCTGCTCCTCAAACCAGAGAGAGAGATAGTAGTCGCTGAGAGCTAGATATAGAGAATAGGATGATTGTTAGAGTAATCGTATGGCAGTCCACCAATTCTGCTTTGTGTGGTGAGGCAGCATTCCAGATCACACCTTGTCTCGCTTTCTTCCTTTTGCGAAGAGCTTGAAACTTTGAATTTCTTTGGTGTCGTTGAGAACGTTCGTTCTCAAATCATTGATAATTTTTAATTTTCAGGATCGAAGTGATGGATTCGGGTCACAAATCTTATCAAACATCTATCCGGATCAATCTAGTAAGTACCTAATACTTAAAATTTGCTCAACAGTTTTCTTCCTTTGTTCGCCAATTAACATTCTGAGTACTCAATGTGCGGATACCTTGCTAATGTGAAGATCGTCGTTAAGAATCCTATGGATACTGTCTGATGACCAATCTTTGGTCAGCTGAAACCAGATCCTTGTCCTTTTCACAATTTTGCCCGTGTCGGACGTGGATATGGTCGTCCTTCACAATGCTCGTCTTGGTGGAGAGTTGACCAGCTCAAATTCGTTACACCAGCAAACAACTGCAAAATATGGAGGGGGATAGTATCCAGTATTTTCACGAAGTCGGCGTGTATGACTTTGCTAGACATTTTTCTCGGACAGAAGTATTTGATAACGACTAAAACGTCTTTTTCCTACATTTTTGTATCAACTCTCTACCTGCTCGTATTCAAACGGATGTAGTTTCACAGTATGATCACTAGAATCATCACTTTTGAATCAGCCCTCGTATATATTTCCAGTTATTTTTTCTATCGTTTTTCAAAAATATAAATGATAATTCTATATTGCTCTTTCCTAGAATAAATTTGAAAGCTTCTATTTTCCTATGTTGTATGTTCTAATAGAAGAATAAAATCCATGACGGCCACAACAAAGCCACCATATAATTCACACTTTTCAACTTTATTGTCACCAACAACAAGACTAACATCATTTTAATTGTTCAAAAATTTTCGTATATAATGTTTTATCTAGAGTAGTGCATGTTAGGAGTGTGCCTACTATAATAATATCTAACTTCCTGTCAAGTATGTGTGTTTAACAACAATAGCCATGTGCTGTTGGAGGTGTGAACAACAACTATTTCATTATTAGGATTTTTTTCTTTTTAGAAAAATTATAAAAAGAATAACATTATTCATTCAAGTTGTACAATACGAGAAGGCGGAAAGTTTTCCAGATTTGTTATTACTACACTAGTCCTGAATATTGTTCACAAAAATTTTGTCCTTATTGTTGTCGAAATTTAAATTATTACCTTAGAATGTCTATACAACAAAAAATTTAATTATAATAAACTATTTTCTAATAGCTTTTGTCCATCGTCTATCGATATAAGGGAGATTCTTAATTAAAAAACTATATTATTCTAAATGAAGCTCTACAGTCAAAACTAGATCAACCCCATTGATTAAGAACCAATTTAATTAAATACCACAATAGATATACCTTCTATTATCATTATTATTATTACATTGAATAAACAAAAGAAACAAATTTAATTATTAAAAGGGTTTAAATTGTATTATAAAGGCTAATTTTATTCATTAATCTTGATACATTTATTTATCTATTTATTCTTTTTTTTTTTTGGTTTATTGTAGTTTTCGTAAATGATTTTGGTCCAGTTTATATTGGATTAATAGTAAAAGAGAAATCTAAATTTAAACACAGCTGAACTAACTTAATCGGTTGATTTCATAAACACTA
>JAZBGX010000555.1:4228-29294 GCA_037414775.1 Zonitis immaculata
GTTTTAGAAAATTCTTCACTAAATACAATTTTCGGGGAATATTTCTGCACGAACAATTCGTACAAATGGACGAACGTTTTTTTGGAAGAGAAATTAAATCGCCTCTCAACAACATCTTCGCAAATATGTCTTTAATAATTTTAGATTTTCGTAATTTCATATAGCAATGTTATGAAAACATTTTTTATTTATTCAAGAACAAATTTTTCTTGAAAAGCAATAACAGAGTTGTCTGACATCAAAAGATGATATTAAAATTGACAAATGAGTTAATATAAAAGATAGGAAAAAAAATGAGAAAGAGTGAGAGAGAGGGGAAGAAACAGCGAATAAAATAGGGTTTGAGAGTAAAGGTATTTGCTATGGATTCATTAAAAGATTACTACAAAACAGTATGGTTTCATTCCTGATATCATGATCTCAACTTTCTGATATCATAAAATGCAACTTAGAGTTTAATAAAAGTTTAATTAGAAATTTTCTTTATAACATAAAATTAACTCAAATCGTATACTATATTAAGCGGTATAACCTAGTTTTTCGGCAATGGATTAAAAATTAAATAAAAAAATATTGTTGGTGTTAATTGGAATTTTATATTGGATTATTGATAGTAGTAAGGGGGTATTTCAAATTATTATATTGGTCACGGAAATTCAAGTTTTTCTCAACCAAAATGATGTTTTATTCCGAAGGGTGGACAATATTAACGATTTAAGCTGGAATTGTAGCCGCGAAAAAATATAAACCTCTTTCTAGTCGACTGAAGAAGACGCTATTTTTATGAAGCTTTTTTTTCACGGTAAATTCCATCATAGGGATTATTAAAAATATATAATGACGAATAACGATCGAATTATTATTAAATTTTCGAAAATAATTAACAATTTATTGTTTATATGGCGATATAATAGTAATTTCGTTAATAGAATTAAAAGATAAAACACAGCAAAGTACAATGTTGGATTTTTATGTTATTGAAAATTTTATGTTGCAAAGCGGCCAAATTGTGTCGTAATCGTTTAACTGTAAACGTTTAACGCTGTTTTACAATTGAATCATTATCAAAATAGGTTCAATACAAATATTTAATGTAGTTAAACATGACCACAAGATAGATAAAATTTAGCAATAATTGAATGAGATTTGTAAATAAATGACAAGAGTCGGAAACTTTTCGAAAGTAAAGTCGCTATTTTCAAATGATATAAAGTAGATTTGTACGCTTTCCTCTCATTTTCCACAGAAAATACTTCTTTTTACTTATTGTATATCTAGTTATATAGCAAACCTTTCACCATTTAATGTTTATGTGGTTAAATAAAGAGCCGTCACCTGCATGGAAATTTTACTGCTTTAGCAACAAAAATGATTCAAGAACTAACACACACACACACAAACAAATAAAAAGTAGAGATAGTTATAAAACAACAAAGTATGTTAGAGTAGAAAAAGATAAAGTAGACAACGAACTGAAAGGAGTGTCCTTCAAAGCTAACGACTATACTCCTACGGGAAGTCATGGGAAAAACTGTGCGCATAAAAACAGACAGGAATGTCGGTGTGTATGTCGTGTGAACTTTTAAATTTAGACAGTTTTGTTTTCCCATGGGCCATCGCAAGTTGAACCGGCATTTCTAAATGGAAACGACGATAATATAAAATACGACTTCAATCAGAAGGGATGTGGTAATGTTTTATTTATTATTCAAAGCCTGTTTTTTGTTTGTTTGTTCTTTTTTTAATCGATTATAGAAAATGTTCGAATCGTTTAATATTGAGGTAATGAAAACTATGCCAAGTAACTAGATTTTTATATTGATTTATAAAGGAACTCTGGATATTAAATATTCATTTGAATAAAAAATTGGCTATTTTCATTTGAATTTCCAAGATGACGCAGGGTTTGAATAGAACGAAATCATAAATCAAAAGGTTGTTCGAAGGGTGGGTGAAGTGATGTAATATTTAACGATAGAAGAGCCAAGGTATTCAATTATATTTATCACAGAGGACTCATCTTGTCTTGTTTAGATTTGTATTAGGATTGACAGTGAACGAGAGATAAGCAAAAATAGAAAAGAAATCGAGATAATAATATTTGTTATTTTTTTATTTGATAATAATAAAGATGATGATTACCTTTGCTAGCTCCGTCAGGTCCACGTAGAATTGTACACTCTTCTATTGTTCCAAAAGGTGCAAATAACTGTCTAACATCTTCTTCAGTTTGTTGCTTACTAAGCATACCCACGAACAGCTTTCGATCTATGATAATCCATAAAATTAAACCAAAAAAAAAAAACAAAAAAACAAAAAAAAAAACATTAAATTAGTAAGAATCTTTCAAATTGATATTTCAATAAATAAATGCAAACTATTAATTAATAAAAGACACAGATACAACATAACTAACGCCAGGTGCATATCCACTGAAATAACCGCTAAAAATCAACACTCAAGGTACGAGCTTAGGAGCTAGCGATCGATTTCACATTGGAGAGCCATATTCATCAGAAGGGTAGAAACAGAAGACAAAAAAAAAATGTACAAGAGAAAATGGGATGAGAATTTAAGGAGAGAGGATAGAGGGATTATTTGAAAGAGTGGTCGAACGTAATTGGATCAAAGTCGCTTCTAAATTGGGATGGTCCATAATCAAAGGACCTGAAAGAGAAAGAAAGAGAATCAACGAGCCACACGCACAGAATATTTAGGGGTCGGTTTTCTATTCTTTTGCTATGATTATATAGAATGGTCTGAAAATTTAAAGCATGTTCGAAACTTTAATTGGAATAAGAGGGGGAAAAGTTCTTTTTTTCTCAAATAAAAGCTCCAAATTAATGTCATTTAACATTCCCTTTTTTTTTATTAATAATAAAATTACATTCTTAATGATTATTAATTAGTTGGTTATTTTTATGATAAATGACCTATTTTTATCAACTTGTCAACTTTAGAAATGATTAACATTTACGTATAATGAAGAGAGTTTGCTACTGGCAAATCACGCAATCTAATCAGAAATGTTATCCAAATGGCAATGCAATGGGTTGTCCTGTTCAATCAATTTTATTGAAGTAATACCTTCTGATGAATCTATTATTCAAGCTATATATTATTAGAATTCTCATAAACATGAAGTTGATAGAATTTTTTAATAATTAATAATAGAATATTGTATTTGATAAAACAACAACTGTACTACTAAGATTGAGTGTAAATTTCTTTGGTGGATAACTAGCCGACAATAATAATAATAATAATAATAATAAATTGTACTGTTGGGATTCACGTTACATTTGACTTTCAAAGAACTAAATGCCCTGCTACACAGAACACAGCTAACGTGCTTTATTTGATTTAATTTTTATACACAAAAAACACAATCATTCTTTGTAGCAGAACATACAACAACAAATTTTCTATCTAAATTTGCGACACTTATATACAAAAATGTGAAAGGTTTGTTTAATTTTTTTGTTCTTGTTAAAAGGAGGAATAGGAAAAAAGATTTTTTGAGGGATATAAATAGTAGGGTTACATGACAGTGCTTTCGGTAGTTGCGTTGTAACATACGCGGCGTACATTTACGATACTTACCGGCCACGTGTGCACGTGCCAGAGTTATCGTGCACAGGGCCAGTGCAGCCCCTTCTCCATCCTTTCACTTGGTCTTGTCTAAAGAAGAGGCTACACCAGTTGTTTGATGTCTCTTTTCAAATCAATTATCATATTTGTTATAGATAACGAAAGACATGGGGATGTTTGCACTCTATTGAGAAAAAAAAATGTTCAAAATAAAAAAAAAATAAAACATTCAAAGGTATTAGAAAAACACAACGTCTAGACATACATCGAACGAACGAGCTGACCATTGCTGCACAGGAACAACGCACTACAACAGTTTGTAATTTTTTTTTTTTTAATTCTAATACGCACAACACTGTCACAACGCCACAACAAGAAGGACAGGACGTGGTCTTACTTGACCGGGTCCGGGCGGGTGGTCGGGAGCTAGCTATCTCCTCGTTACCTTGGCCCTACTTCCAGCAGACGCCGCCGCAGCTGATGCCGGTCGCCATCGCAAGCTCTGTAATCAGAACAGGTCTAGCAGCGGCGTGCTGGCGGCATCCTTGAGATTATCCTCCTGGTGGTGGATAATAACAATCCACCACAAATATACACACAAAAAAAAACAAAAGTCAAGAGGACCTGCTGCCCTAATCTCCATTTCGTTGAATCATTGAAAGTTATGGAAATCTTAACATACTGACTGACTTAATTAGTAGATCATTTTGAACAAAGCAAAAAAGGATCTCAAATCTTACTTCCAATTAAACTCTCTTTTTGGCCCAAAAAATCATTCATCCACCTATATTTATATAAAATTTTGGTTTAATTTTTATATTGTATATTGTAGTTGGATAGATTTATAAAGGAAAATTTCGTTTGCCAATTTGGAAATCGTTGGTCTCTATTCTAGTGGAATAAAATATATTCGGATCGGTGCCATTTCTCACACTAGATTGCTAACATTCACTAAAAGCTTTACGTTTATGGTTTTAGAATCTGAGAGATACATGACTGATGTTACTCTTTTGTTTCACATTATTCTTAGATCATAAATATAATAATATCGTCTACCATTCCGATTAAATTAATAACCAATGTTTTATGATTAGTGTTGTAAAATTTTACTATCGCGTTTTCTTACTTTCTAGTCTTTAAACCAACCATTCGACCTTATCTACTTTCCACTTTGTGAACTTTCTATTACGTTTCATAATATTTGAATGCTTAATTATAAGATTTTGAAATAGATTATCGTCAAATATTCAACTATTATTCTTAAAATAAATTAATAATAAATACATATCGAGTCAAATGAGGGATGATTTGAGTAACGTTTATGTCCGGAAAATGGGAATAATTAAGTGAATCTGATTATAATGTTGTTATTGCTGATTTGTGTATTGAAGTTTTAGCTGTCGCCTCAAAGTATAATAGGACCAGACATAATAAATATAAACTGAACTTTATCTTAATGAAAAATTGAAATCGTGATGTAATAAATTGAATACAAAAAGGGTTAAGATTTTATGCGAACAATAATAATAATAGTAATAATAATAATAATAACAATAATAAGGAGAACAAGAATGGCTCTTTAGATTGAAACAAATAATTAATTTTATCTTCGTTAGAAAATCGGAAACAGCTATTTCCTGGCATAATTTAATTACATCTTTGAAAGGCTTGAGATAATCACATTTTATTGTTTTTAATGATTTTATATCGATAAAACATTGCCAAGAGAAAGAGAGAGAGAGAGTGTGAGAGAGAGAGAAAAGTGTATCTTTATATAATCGATAAAGTGATTATTTATCATTTGATATTATTGATTAAGAAAGTTTCATAAACTTTCTAATAATAAAATAATAAGATAGAAATAGGATAGGATGAAAATACGACTATAAAGGCGAGATTCTTTTGAATTAAATTCGAAAAAAAAAATCAGCGAATTATAACTAAGTTGCTGTATCTATTTATATAAATGATGGGAATTCAGCTAATATTGTAGAGCGTCAACAATTAAATTTGCAAGTAGGGTAGTGGAATTATTGAATTAATAGAGACATAGTGCGATATGGGGAGAAATAATGAAATTAAATAACTTGATTAAAATATTTAGAATTATTATAAATTGAAACAATATTAATATTTAATTGAAATATTGTATGGATAATTCTTACAATAATTTGAAATGTATAAGCACGCACGCACGATTTCCCCGACGCCTCCACCAAAAATACATTTATTTTTAAATATAATTCTAATTAAATTTTATGTGATAGTATTACGATTATTATCATTTCTTTTTAATCAATTCTTCTTCATAATTCGCCTAATATTTAATCTCGTTAGTGCAACAACATAGAGAAAATACTTTTCACGCTAGAACCTGTTGATTTTTATTGAACAGCGACAAAGTGTAATTTAATTGTTAACAGCTAAATCGCGAGCTTCCCTATATATTACCAAAAACTACAAAATGATCACTAACAACAAGTGGAATGGATTATTATTGTACAGTTTTTTCTTGCTTAGAATTTTATGATGGGAGACTAATTCTGTTGAATAATATAAAAGAAAAAAATTAAATAAAATCGAAGTAATTGTAATAATAGTTCAAGATTTTTCCAGAAAATTCCCAGACAATAATCGATAGTAATAACTAAGGATTAGAATTCAATTTACAGACGCCCACATACCAAAATTCGGGTATACCTAATAACCAAGCCTTATTTTTGTGTCGAGATTATATAATTATAGAAAAATGTATTATAATGGATATGATCACACATTCAAATTATATAATTAAGTATGAGATTATTCTGATTCTATTGTTTTATAAACAATTTATTAAAATTCATATTATATAAACAACAATAATATAAATATACAAATATAATATTAAGTTCAAATGGAAACAGAAGAGAAATAAATAGATATTTGGAATTTTTCTAAATGAAATTCCATATAAAAAATAAATAGGTACACAAAAACGAATCGATATTAATAACCCCTCTCTACTTAATAGAATATTTTAGTATCATGAATTATTTATAGTCTAACGAAAAATACTTAATTTATAGAAGACAATTATTTATTTATTTATTTTTCATTAATGAAAAGATAATTTCAATAATGGCAAAAATTCTTGAAATATTCCAACAAAATTGATTGTAATAAATCAAAGTGAATGAATAGCTTTGTGATCTCAAGCTTATAACATATTACACATAATTATATAGATAGTGAGCTATATGTATATTAAATACAATTAGAATATATACACACAAAATTGCTTTATCAGCAACATGCTCTAAATGCTTAATGGTCAAGTCCGTATATAAATGGTGAAGTTCACAGATTATTACTTTTAAATGAAATTTCAACAGATCATTAAACATGAAATAGAAATTTACAGTGTTTTACGATTAATTAGATATTTGGAATTTCGAAAATTTCAAAAAGGGAGAAGTCAGTCAGTATGGATTTGAATCAATTTAGCTTACATCATGACCGATTGATAACGATAATCATGATGTAAACAAAATCGATACTCTCAAACGGTAATTCTACCAAATTTTGGTGTATAAAGTTTCAATTTATAGTTATGGATTTTATTTTGTATTTGCATTTCCAAATTGTATTTTTATTCAAATTTCTTTTTTTGAGTAAAATTTCGTATCATTTACATAAAACAAAAATTAAGGCAAGTAGAGATTTATTTCTCGAATATTTATTTTAAATAATTAATCAATTAATTATTACGTTATTGTTGATTTTAACGAGCTAAACATAGCCAAATTGTATTTTTATTTTAATTTTTTTCTGAATCTTGATTTCCATAAAACAAAAATTAACGAAATGTAGACATTTATACTGAAAATATCCATTTCAATTAAGTTTAATCAATTAATTGATTGATTAATTAATTATTAAATTGAATTGGTTTGAGGTGTTTTTTAGTTGTCGTCCTATAAGTAAGCAGCAATAATATAAAATGGTAGTAGATTCTAATTGGAATAAATGAATAATGCATATTTTGTGTGGGGAAAACAAGTGAAGAATGAAACTTACCTCCGCGGTTTTCACTGTCCGCTGGTTTCACTTGGATGGGGCGGTTCATCTGGAAAAATTAACTTGTGTTGATTTAATTTGTAATATAAATATTTTTACATCATTGTTATGAAAATTTCATGGTTGGGAAATTTAAATATTGAAATATTGAAATGGAAGCAACAACAACAAAAAATTCTGACTTTCTCATGTATATTAATATGTATACATGTAGTAGAGGTTGTTCCGTTTACCACCTTAATTAGGTGGTAATCGTTGATTTTAGTTAACTGGCGCATACAAATTTAATTCATATCTCACATATGCCAGTTGCACACCAGTACATGGTCTCTAATTTAGTTTGATGACAGGAAATTAAAGTCAAACTATTGTCCATTATGGATGGAATGTTGTTATCGCTTCATCTCCATAGTTACAGCTAGCCCACGCTTTGACATAACATTCCTGTACCAACTAACCACTTTGCTATCGCCATCAGACCAAGGGCAGTGGGTGATATGTCAAAGGCTATTATCATGACACAATATCATATGAATATTATTACATACATATATATATATATATATATATATAGATAGATATGTACAATATATCTATATAGAGAGACAATCAGAGAGAGAGTGAGAGACCGAGGAAATCGAAAATTACCCATAAATATCTAAATTATAATGACAGGAAAATAACGAAAGAATAAACAACACTATAAGTTTTTGTTTGAAATATGCTTCCGAATTGTTGTCGATTACTTATATCGATTATCTGATTACATTATCAATAAAAAACGACTACATCCAAATCCAGTATCAATGGGATATACCGTAGCTCATAGGTCTAAATTTTATAGTTGTAACTGCGTATAGATAAAGTGAATTTCAAATGACATCTTTTAGGCTGTCGAAATATTCCCCAATCGATATCTCTATCAAAACAATAAATAAATAAATAAATAAATAAATAAGTAAAACCAACTTTAGTCCGGATAAATTGTTTCATTCCCTAAAATATTTATAGTTTATAGCTTTTTGCTAAGATATTTCATAATATAATCAATCCCGATGGATTTTCAATCGATGTAATTGCTTCCGATAAATCCTCTAAAGTTCTATATAGCTATCTGTTTTATTATCTTGTTCGTTTTTCCAATAGAGAGTTTCATTGCCTAATAATATTGTTAAGAGGCTCTCAAATTGCCTCTAAGATAATATTTAATCAACAATCAAAGATTAATAATATTGTGAGAAAATTGCGACTTTTTCATGCATTATTTATTTTATTATTTATTATTATTTATTATTATTATTTAGGAGAAAATAACTCCTTCAATTGTGACAATAGATAATGGTGGATTGAACATTAATAGAAAGGGAAAATTTGATTATTAAAATATGAGATATTTGTTACGAAGAGTTAAAACAAGAAATTAAATAAACTGATAAATAAATTGACTCCAATTAATTGGAAAAAGATAAGTAAGCCTTTATAATCCGAATAAATTTAGTTCCATTATAATCTTTAAGGCGTCGTAAATTTTATCGTATCGCGTAAAACTATATAATGACGATTTTCCATCAAATATCATCCCTAAATCTATATATGATCCAATATAAAACTTCTGTTATTAGTTTTATAATCGTTATATAATCAAAGCTATAATTAAATAGAAATAGCAATTGATAAAATTGTACGTATATACGTACTATAAACTATAACTAAAATCATATAATAAATGAGCGCGAAATAAAAAATTATTATTATACGGTATATAGAAATTATATATAATGCAAAAATACTTTTATTATAAAATTAACAATGTACGAAGGGAAATATTTTACGATGTTGAAGGGTGTGCGTTTCGATTGAATATAAACATTAAAATTACGTGTGTTTTGTGACAGCATACATCGATAATATAATGGTAGATGGATGAGAGAAGGGTGTAAAAGAGGGTTAGAATGAACGAATTGAAAATAATTAATTAATTTTCGGCCAATCCCTCTACTTATATGGTTTCCTATATATAGTTATTTCGTTTTTCTGAATTGCAGAATTAAATTGGAGCGGTAATAAAAATTTCAAAATTTAATTAATAAAATTTTTCACATAATCTTTTTAATTTTCAGTTTTATAAATTTTATCTATTAATTTAGAGAGAAAGATTATATAGGTTACAAATAATTAATAAAAATATTCTATCAAATATTTGTTAATGTTTAACTAGAGTGTATTGTGATAATTACGAACATATGTTCAGATCTGATAAATTGATATTGATGGGAACGTCGAATTTGATAAAGTGATAATAACAAAAAAAAGAGGAATAGTTCAATGTCATTGATTTGTTATAGGAAATAATGATTACTTACAGAATTGGACAAGCCGAAAGAATTCGACCTGACCACTTCAAGTACTTGAACCATATGGGCCTGTTGAGTGCGATGAAAAAATTTGATTATTTGAGAAAAAAAAGACAATATCGAAAATAAAAAAATTATTTGAAAAAAAAAAACCAAACAAGAAGCAATACCACGCACCACTCAACTTTATAAAAAGCCGTTGCGATTCAATGATTGCCGGTTGTTGATCAGGATTAGATTGCACACGTTCACGAGGGTTGTTTCTCTAGACAACGTACGCACCCCTCGAGATACAGCCACGTTCTGGTATATATGTGTATTTTGTGTGTGTATGTATCTGTGTGTATGTATATGAAAGCGGTAGAGCGGTGGCGGGTGTTGGATATATCGACGCAACGCAGCCAATCGTACGCGCGTCTACCGTACGCACTCCTTATGGCCATTACGCTTCCGCATCGATCGTCACTGCCACCACTACCACCAACATTACCGCCGCCACTATATTCGATATTATAAACGGCCGTCGTCGTCGTCGTCATTGACATTGTCAACGTTCAATGAGATGTACAGTAAGTCTATGAAAATACGAAAAAATCGTAAACTGAATATCTGTTGTTGGTGATGGTGGTAAGTTTAAAATCAACTATACAACGGATGCGATATTAACTCGACCCATATGCTACCAAAGCTTTCTACTACAAAGCACAAGCTACAACTTTGCCGACGGATAATGATGTTGTTATATTGGCAGCAGGTGTATACAAAACCATCTAAGGCATGCCAGAAAATTGCGAGCAACTCTCAATATAAAGCGATCGATCAGACAGCCATAACTATAATTAATTTTTCCAATAGAGTTATTATTTGCAAGTTATACCTTTATTTTCTTTGTAAAATTCTCTCCCAATTCAACTGTAATTGATAAACGTTGATAATAAGTGATAATTTCGAAATTATAGAATTGACCCGTTTAAAGCTGGGGCGTCGATTATATCTACAATCGATAAAGACACCCCAATACGAAACTTCAATCAGTCGCCCGATTTTTACGCTTTCATGCTCGTATCTATTCCATATAGCAAGCAACCATTCGTACACCCTCTTTTTGGCAGCGTACTTATCTATTTAACCTTTACATGACTGTCGCCGCCACTAATACTACTACCACCACAACAATACATTACCACCATCATTGTCGTCTTCGTAGCCGGTATTGCTTATATATGCAAATTTCCTTGGCCCGGATAATTAATGCAAATGTACTTTCAACACCGTCAAAATTCAACCATCATCGTCATATACTAACATTCAAATTCAAAAAAACAACCTCCAAAATAAAATAAAAAAAATATATTGAGAATCTTTAATATTTATATTCAATATAAGTTTGTTGTGTTTACATTTTACAATTCTAAATTGAAATTTTGTTTACGTTGTTGAAATGTATAAGAGCGAACGGATTAAAATCTGTTTGATGATAATACTAATATTCACCCATATACTTTCAATGTAGACGAAAGAAAACTGAACGATACCATGGAATCAACATTTATTTCAATTTTCCAATTTCGATAAGTATTAGAAAATTTAATCTATACAAAATCATTATCGTTTAACGTATAGCGTATACGTATGTTTGAAGAAATACTTTTCTAAATTGACTTTAATTCAAATAGATATTAAAGATAATCTCGAATTTATTTGCAATTTTATAAATCGACCAGATTAGTGATGTAAATGGGTCGTAAGAAAACTAACCTTTGAATTTATATAAGGTCGCAAATTATAGAAATATATTCTATTGGAATAAGAGATAGAATTTTTGTTCGTTTATTTGTAAAATAATTCGTACTGAGATAGTTTACTAACAACACCTGATTACAGTTTCAAGATTAGCTTATTTCGTCAAGTCAGCACTATTTCGAGATCATTACTATCTAACATAAGTAGTAGAAATGTATGCGATATATTCACGATAGAGTCGACGTGCAAACTAACGACTTTCATAAATTTGAAATATTATGGATTACAAGTCGACAGTAATGTTGTTCCAAAAAAAAAAAGACAATAATAAATAAAATAAATCATACATGTTGAGTAATACTTAGCAAATTCGCAGTAACTTTACTGAGTCTTAAGCACTTAAGGCTCTATATTAAATATACCCTAATTGGTTTCATTCCCGATTAAACAGGTTCGCCAACTACATATACATATATATATATATATATATATATATATATATATATATATATAATATTCTGTGTATGTGTGTGTTATGTATAAGCACGATTTTCGTTTATTGGGGTAAATATCGTGATTAAATCGATTTTAGATAACGATATCTGTGCGTAATGTCATCTTTAGGAGATTTTCCTTCAATTGTTGATTGGCTAAATAAATTTGACTACCTATATAGGTATAGACATTAATGTTAATTAATAATTTTGTTTATAATTTTTTTGTAGTTTAATGGCTGTATTTTTTCTAAATCAGTTGAAAAGCATGTATCGTAATAACAATACACTATGGCCGTATTGTCATATAAAAGGTGTTATAAAATATCTTTATTATGTCATACGGTTTATTCTCCGGAGACACCTTTATTTTTAATGCAATGGGCCTGCTGTTTTGGTGGCTGTGAGTATGTACCTGAGGGGCGCATATAAGTGAGATAAATAGAAGGGAAGGTCGAGGCAGTTTTGTAGAATTAAAGTGGAACGTGTCCCTTAACCACAACATGGCAATGGAACATCATCTAAAGCGAAAGCACGTTTCATGATACGTGATGTCATTGGAGCCGCACGATCATCATATTATCTTTTAGTGGACTGTCTACCAATTTAACTGAATAATAGATTATTATTATTATTATTATTGATAGATTATTTTCAAGATATTGAAAATTATTCTATAATCCATTCTTATGAAAATTAATTTCTTCAAACACGACACGTTAAATTATATCCTAAACTGACACTATTAATAATAATCAATAATAAGATTATATGTGAAATAGAATGCTGTTGGTTTTGTTTTTTGTGTTTTTGTAATAGCATTCGATCTAATATTTACAAAAGCGGATTAGTTGGCAACTAAAGTCCTTGATTTCAGGTTTCCTTTGTTTCATGTGTAATCCTTGTTGTGTTGTGTGTATCAACCACAATATTAAGACTAAAAGTTGGCACAACTTTCACACCTCTTTACTACCTCTAAACAACCCCATTTCATACTAGTCGTATATAAATACATATAGGGTATAGATCGAAACGTGACCGATCTCTCATCTCGCGGGATTGCTTTCGAGATTTCCCCCGATAAAACTATACACTTTTGTTGTAAACTTTGGTAATTCTTTCTCAAATCATCCATCATAAGATCAACAGCACGCGTTCCCAATTTTTGATATCACGAATGTATTTGGTCAAAAGTTCCTATAGTTTTTCAGGAAACAATCGCCTGACGCATTCATTTAAACTAAATTACACCAATACTTATAAATGAATCAACAATAAACCAAAAACAAAATTATAAACAAGATTAACTTGAAGGAATTGAATTGAAAAATAAATACTTGACTATAAGTTTTTAAAGTATTTAATAAAAATTTTATAAAGATTAATAAAACAGAGCCAATATCTAAACTGAAGAGGCCAAGACAGACAGTATAGTAGCTATTTTGACAAATTATTCCACCACTTGAGAAACTCTTGAACGAATCATGAAACGCGAATATATTACCATGAAGAAACAACTTGGATCGATATTAATATAGCAAGAAGCGAGATTTTTTTTTATCATACCGAAAAGTATATATATATCTATATACTACTAAATCATGGAGATAATTTCTATATTGTCTCGTTGAGTCGTAGAAGTTTCCTAATATTGTTCAATGATGTATTGGCATATTGCGTCACAAACGTACCATAAACCTATATCATGTTCGATAATTCCTAATGCTCCACTATCTATCGTTGATCGACATATCGAAGAGGGTTGTTGTTGCCGTTGTTCTTATTATTATTATAAACTATCTAAGGTATAGTAACCGAATATATTGCATACATTCTATATATGGTGATATTGAATATATTTCCAAGCCACTGAGAATTCGATGGATGGGAATTTGTAAGTTCTCTAACAATAAACTTAGCTAAATAGTAGGTATATTTTCCAATTTTTTCGGAATTACATCTTGTTTTTGTTTTGTTGTTGTTTCGGTACGCTATTCGCAGTATTCAATCAAAGTTCACAATGCTATTTTTCAATTCCAGTTCCTGAACTTTCAAGTCATTTTACAGAAGATCGGCAAGTAGAAGAGGCGGGGAAGAATTTCCTTTGGTAAACATATTGATGAATATAAAGTGGATGAATCAATCAAAGACGAAATAAAACTATAACAAAAGAACAAACTTGAATAGCAATTTGTTTTTAAAGACATAATTGAATACTTTGTTTAATCAGAAACTGCTAATAATAATAATAATGATACTAATAATAATGAAAAAGCTATGATAACCACAAAGAGTGATTTCGAGATAAATCGAAAATTTATAACCAATTTTAGTCAAACATTGTTAGTTAAAGTTTCCTATCTATATACAGAGAGAAACGTGCAATTTAATGTAAATTTTACCAAAAACCAGTGATCTCGAACATTGTAAACATGGTAAGGCAGCGGTTTGGGTTTGGCCCAACACCGAATTATCAACTCAATCCTATCATCTGTACCGAGTACACATCGCACTGATCAAAGGACTTTACTATACGCTTCAATTTTACACAGCTCCGATTATACCTGAGACTTCATACGTATATATGAATAAATTCATAGCTTCAGATATTTTTCGAAAAAATTAAATACCAAATTTGATTTGAAATCTATCGATTAACATTAATATTCCTTTAATCGTATTGTGATTTTATTCAGATCGAAACAAATTCTTTATCCCATATTCTATTTCTTTTACAATAAAATTCAAAGTATTTCAGTAAGCATTTTGTTGATGGTATTGGAAAATGAACTGAATTTGATAATCTGATGATCGAATGCGGGTTATTTGACAAGATGATACATTTTTTCTTTTAGTTTTTTTCTTATTTCTATATAAAGATCTCGTCTACGAACCGTTTTTTATATATATATATAGATATAGATATTCGTGTATCTATATAATATAAAAGAGATTTTAATCTGTCTGTGTACGTATTAAGAACGATCTCCTTTGACGAAGATCATTCCTTGACAAATTGGGTTGCCACGAAAACTAAGTTACATTATACCGCCTCATATAATTCCATCAAGAATATAATTCTCTTTTTGTCTGATATTCGAACAATTCAAAATGTAAAATAAAATTATATATATATATATATATATATTTGGTAGAATTATCTAGAGATATAGAGATTCTTGATAGATTGATTGCTAACTGTTATTCTTTTTCGAATCAAGTTTCACTCTAGGGAAATTGGAACATAGTTGCCATTTCCACTGGTATCACCAGCAACTTTCTTGTGACATTTTCCTTGCTATAGTCTGACAGCCATTCGAACTAAAGGGAGTTGTTTTCGGATGTAATTGATTATCTGTATGCGAATGTGCGTACGTCGTATGTGATCCTATTTAAACTTTGCATATTTACAGTTAACTATACATATACTATGTACATATATAGTATACAGTGTATATAAGAATAGATAAATAAAGAAGATAGAAAATTCCCAATGATTTAATGGTATATAACACTAGAATCTTTTATCTATAGAAAAAGTTTCGAATTGTTCAAGTTCCAAGTCCATCGTTCCATTTAACTTAAATCACATATTCTCTTGGTAGTTGTGGGTTTTCACGATTGAAGAAGGTCTAGAAATACTATAGGGTATTGTATGAATAGAATTTTGTCTACGTTTCAATCTAGATAAGCTGTAGACTATGTTGTAACTGTCAAAATCATACTCTTGCGATAATTAATCTATATTATTATTGAAATGAGGAATATAAAGACTAAACACCTATGCGATACACAATTAAAAAATTATACGATTCTATTAGTCCATACTTGAGAAAAATGTTTCACTGATTGTTTTCCAACATTTTGTCTTTATTGGAAAGATCTTGAAACTAACAATTAGGATTTGTACTTTCAGATTTGAGAATGTATCGTTATATCGTTATGCGAGACCATTTTGAGTGATTCGATAGCCGATATGCATAATTGATAAAGAAACTTATAAATGTCCGAAAATATCTGCAGAGCCCTTACAAATAAAAAATTATATAAATCCATAAGACTCATCAGCCTATGAACTGGAAATTCCAATTTTTTCGTTCAACGATAAAAGTGTCAATTGTGTCAGTTTTCTATCCGTTCTCACCTTCAAAAATTAAATTCATGAATTTAGAAATTTATAATGGAATAAAAGTCGTCCTAAGAGGGTCCATATACATTTTATGAATAAAATTAATTTCTTATTCATAATATAAAGTATTGTAAGTCTTTTGGAATGATATGTCACATGCTACCCTTATTATTCCTGTTATTTTCTAACTTTCACTAGTGATATTTTTTCTATAAAATTTTCAAGAAATTTTCAGATTTGATGCGAATTGAGTTTATAAACGTGGATCGTGCTATTTTCTATCGTCAAAAGAATAGGAATGCATCTTCTCGATCTAGACAGTCATATATATACACAGTCTTATAGTAAACATTGATGATGTATGAACGTCCGTTCGAATATAGGTTTTCTGATTTTATACCCGTCTTCTAAACTTGTTCAACTTACTAAGTAAACATGTGTTTGTTTACATAACCAGAATGGAACAGATTCGTTTCCCATACGATTGAATGGTTAGTGAAACGACTAAGGCCCCACAGCAAAGTCATTATTGAAGAGGACGCCCATTCTCTCTATTTCTACGACCTACTGTTACTATTTCTACTTACAATAGGACTATTGATGTTTTGTGGACAAGACCATAATAATAGATTGTATCAGGAAATGTCTGCAACTGTCTTATCTAAAGTTGCTTGTCATGTTACCAATTCTCTCTCTTACTATATAAAGATTTACTGAGAATTTATACAAGTTTCATTATATTTTACAATAAGATTTTATAATGAAACAAATAGAAAGAAACATTACTATTATTCGACGGTGTTATTTCTATTGTTGGAATAAATATACGTCAACATGGATCATTTTTCATTTCCTTGCCGTATCGCTCCAATGTTTCCATTTCGGAAACATATTCCATATATTGAAAAAAATCCAAGATCATAAAAATTTCATATAGTCACATTACATTCCGTTTTCTAGATATTTTTATATGGTGTGACACCTCATATTATTTGCGCTGGTGGTTCAGATCGTCATATATTATAGTACACATGTCGCCATTATTTGCAGTTCGTCGTAACATGCACCTGACAGCTGTCGTATCAGTGAATGCTGAAACTGCCACCATTCACACCAATACACCATCAACAATCACTACTACCACAACCACTACCACCACCATCATCAAAATTTGAAATACTTGGAGTATAACGAAAAATCAATAATGAAAGAAGGGAGATATGTGTTGTTTTTTATAACACCTTTCAGTCTATATTCACGTTCATCTTGATGACCATTTCATTCGAGTGAATCGTTAATATCAAAACGGCAAAATAACTAGAGACATTTTTTAGATAATCATTAATAAATGTACAGACAAAACCATGACAACTAATTTATTATAAGGTTAGCCTATATATGCGCTATGGATGTTTATGAGCTGAATAACGATTTAAAACAAAATACATACTGAAATATTTATAACAGTTCAGAGTTCATGGCGTATATTATATAGAGACGGCGTTTCGCGTTATACGTTAACTGAATATTTTTATAAGTTGTCACTGAATTCTTTCCTCATCTTTTTATTTGTGCCTCATTCTAAATTCCCATCATGCCAATATTAAAGTAAGACGAGAAAAAAAATACTACAACAAAAAAACAAAAACAGAACGAAAAGTGGGATATACATTTTCGAGGTTTTGCGGTTTTTAGGGTTTGGCTTTTGGTGACAGATGCGCTGAAGAAGCGAACAAGTGGTCGAAGTTATTTATGATCTTCTATTCTCGGTTAGAATGTTTTGGTACAATTAAATATAGACAAAGACTATTTATTCTGTTATAGGTTTTTATGGGTATCATGGCTCCTTTACCGATTGATATAGAACCAATATTCTTATAAGTATCCATAGAGAGAGGAAAAACAATAAATTTTTTATTAATAAAGCGATAAATTGATAAATCGATTATCATTGAATTGACTTCCAGACAATTAAAAATATACTGCCTATTATGACTATTCTATTATGCATAAGATATTAATGTTGTTCGTTTTTCCAACAAAACGATAATTTCATAGTTCACCACCACAATCCATTTCTTATTCAATGTTTAATCGATTTGATTCTAGTTGGTTTCGCTATTAAACAGTAAATCACCACAAAAGCTGCCAAGAAATAGTTTTTGGGAGCAACAGGCAATCGCTATATATATTTATATAACTCTCTCTATCTAACACACTAATATTACTAATAGTAGTAGTATTAAGCAGCAGGAAACAGTTGTTGAGCAACTGGTGGTCGCAGTCGGCCGATGAAAATATTACACATGCAACAGTATAATTGGCAGGTGTCCAGAGCTTTTAACACGACAGAAATTATACATGAAACAAACTGGCACGCACACATGAATTAACAGAAATTATCCCAGAAAATTTCTAGACTTGTATTATATTTATAATAGAGAATGGCACAATGTACAAGTTTTATTCTCTATTTTTTTTTCGTTCCGGCGATTTGATAGATTGTAATGATAAAGCAGTTTTTTTTTTTAATAGAATAACCAAAGTTTAATGGAAATGAGTTTTAGAAATTTTTTAATTAATTGCTCCTCATCAATATTAATTCCTTCTAAATACTTTCGATTTTTTGATTAATTTTGTTCAACAAGTTTTCGACCCTTTAATATCAAACTAAACTGATACCGGTTTCAAGTTTGGAGAGGAAAAATTTAATAAATTATGTAAGGTTACTATACTATATATATATATATATATATATATATATATATTTAAAGTTGAGAGCTTTTAAAATTTGACAATTTCCTTTCAATTGTCTAGAAATTTGTTTGTTTATTTTTTATTACACAACATTTACCAAATATTCCTATATGCATACATATAGAGTTGTTGTTTTGTATTCGATAGACACCCTTTACAAGCTGACGAAATATAAACAAACTTAAAGCCCTCTTTTATATATTGCCACGCAAATATAAAGAAAATATAAAGACAAGAGTAGGTTAAATGTATGATAGTAGTGAGAACGACATTGAACGCAACACCTATTTTACGGTGCCTTCTTTCTCTATTACTTCGACGGTATATATCCGAAAATACCATTAAACTTTACCCATAACTGTCCGATAAAAAACCCTTAAACGACCAACAAAATTACGCTCTTGCTATGAATATGGTTTGGTAACGAAACATTCTGTTATTATTATTAAAGTCCTAGTATGGTTCGTTGATTTACTTGGAATTCTCTATATATATATTTTTTTAAATATTATCAAACAAATTGAAAATAAAAGAGATGAATTTATTCAAGAGAAAATGGTATCTTCCTAATCATCATTTTTTTTCTTTTTTGAGAAAATTTCCTATTTTTCTAATGAGGAAATAAAAATGTATTTGTGGTTTTTTGTTTATGGTAGGATTTTCCACAAAAACTTGACATTCCATATTTCTCTGTAATATATCCCTTTATAAAATATTAAAATTATAAATCCTCTTTATACTGTTTCCATATAAAATATAAATGAATATAATATGTACAAATTTTCTTACAATATAAGTTTATTGTTGGTCGTTTGTTATTTGAGATCAGAGACTATAGGACTTTAGTTATTTATTGAAGATATCAAGTCTATATGGACAAATAAGAATGAACAAATATAACATTAATTGCATCTTAACTTTGAAACTACTGAATCATTCCGTGTAGCGGCAAACAAAATCAGAGTAGCATCTAAGATATAGTCAACGTCCTAAACGGATAGAAACAATTGAAAGACGTAGAACATCTATTATTATTATTTTAACAGACTGGCAGACACATTTATGATTTTTTTTCAATTCCAGTTTTATATTAAAATTCCATAATTAGTATTCAAACAGCGCGAGCAGCATGTAGAACGATAGTCGTATTATTCTTTTCCACGGCTTTAAGTTCATCGTTTCAAGAACCAAAAAAATAAAAACGAAAATTCAAGTGACTGGAATAATTAATTAAATCTCTACTCTAACGAAAATAAGACATATAAAAAACTGATTTAATCTTTTACAATTTTAATTTAATCAAATTATTTTCCGATGGTGATATATAACTTTTATACGGAATGTTTTGAATTTTTCTTTGTATAAGTTGACTTCGCACTTCATTCATCTTATCACAGATGACCTATTTCACTATAGAGAGAGAGAGAAAATCAACCGAGTGTATTCTTTATCGTTTCTCTTGTGGTCGAAAATTTTATCTATATACACTCTATTGGAATCATTAGAATAAAAAATAATCTATTTCCAACAGGATGGTAAATATATTTTCGAAACAAATATTGATATCGTTTTATCGCTTATGAAATCATTCCAATGCACACTCAAATGCACCCCACAATTAATTGGAATTTTACTAACCCATATTAAAGCTTATTTCGCTGTCATCCATGTTGTCGCTGCATCGACAACAATTCTGAATACAATCACTGAGCGAGTATTTTTCAATTAAATTTATAATCAAATCTTACCAATAGTTGTCTCATATAACGACAGTCAACTTACCTGAAAAATAAATAAAAACATTTATTATGTTTATACTCACGTAAAGTCAAAGTTTTGAATTACTCAAATTAAAATTAATGGGAAACTACGAAATTGAACTGTTTTCTTTAAATTTATTTACGAAAGATCAAAGAAATGGTAGAAATTTTTTGTCAAAAGTCAACTTCAATTTAATGCACGTTGTTCTAAGCAGGCTCAATTTCCCTGAAACGTCTTGCTAATATAATACTAGCGGTATTTTACATTTACATATTATTCCGTTTTACCTTTGTCGTTTCACTCTAAACATTTCAGTGTTTTTCTTTATTTTTATTTTTTTTTTTAAATCTTTCCTGTTACTCTAACGAAAATTAGAATGTCGGATTCTATTGTGGATTAAATTTGTTTTCAACCAATTTCTCAGTTAAGCTTAATGTTTTCTTTTAGAACATGAAGCAATTTCATAAATTGGAAAGCAACGATTTTAGCACGAAAGTTTCTCTTTCTATTTGAAAGTAGAAACACTTAAACTTCGATGTCTTTTTCAAAACGAATTTTGTACGCTTATTACAGTTTGAATAAAACCATGAAAACAAATAGAAAAAATAAAAACGTATTTCAAAGAATCGTTATTAAGAAATATGAAATTAGTTTTGATTTTATTCGTAAATATATATGATGGGTATGTACTGCTTTTTATTATTGGCGCTTGGTTTTATTCTATTTTTTGTTGTTTTTTTATGTTTTAATCAAAAAATAATATTTTTGATGTCTTCATTACGCTATCTGCTTTGGTCTAGTTACAGGCAATTTATTTCATGCATGACAGCAAATGGAAATTTTGAATAATGTCGAGAGAGAACTGTATGTTGCTTTGATGTAGCTTCTTTGATGCGTATATACTATGAAGGATTTAATTTTCCTTTATCGAAAAATATGAGCTTTAAGTTAGTTACTTGGTTAAATGGTTGTCAGTATATGTATGTACAATATAATATAACCGATGATATTGAACGTAAATGATAGTCATTTTTCATGTTGGGATTACTTAAATGATGTGCTCAGTCGATTTTATAATATATATTTATGTGTATTATATATTTATATGTGTTGGTGATGGTTGTTGTGTGGCTTTGTTCCTCATTCAACAGGTGAAGCCGATGGTAAGCCCCCAGAGATCTTTTTGCAGACGGTTTACGTAATACATAAGTGATGACATTGTTATTTAATGTTTATAGGCCACTATCATAGTTGGCAACTACCACTTCATTCCATATTAATTCATTATTGACAGAATGAAAAATTACAAGGCAATATAAAACACGTATCTTGGGAAAAAAAGATCGACTTATTAACATTTCAATAGTTCGTTTTACGACTTGCATTTTTTATCATTCCTTTTAGCCACAATTGATTTATGATCCAATTCGGAAGTTTGACGTATATATTATTATGATATTAAATAAACTAACAATAAGCGTATAGAAATGGACCCTTCGATAAATTGATAAGCCAATCGATCAATGAATAAATAAATAACTATACAAATTATTGTCGTATCTAAATTGAATTTCCTTCTATACATCTGACCAACATAAAGCAACAATAAATTTAAAGCGAATATTCAACCCTTGAATATGTCATCGTAGTAAGTTGGACACAATAAAGTCCATTACCGTGTACAGAACTGGTTGAAAGCAACCTATTAACTGGAAGTGTACTGTCCTTAATGCAGTTAGAGCATAGTGTACTTTGTTACGTTGCTATTTCCAGGAAATTCACTTACGTTATTTCCTGATATAGCGTTTTAGAGAGATGGAGAATTTTAAAACAAATTCAACATTTATACAGGTTTTTTTTGTTTTTGAAATTTATTTTTTGTTCAAGTCATTGTATCCAGTATTGTATGTTGTACAACTTTATACAAATGTAAACCCAAGAGATATTTACGAAAATTAAAGTTATTTCTAGCTTCTCAAATTACACTGCTACTGTAACTATTAATAATAAAAAGCTATAGGTTGGTGAAGTTTAATTTTTCCGATTATATGGTAGTAACAGCTTGTAGAATTCGCTTCAATTTTTTTTATAGTTTTTTAAAATTTTAATAATTTCTCATAATATTTGATAATGAGGGCGCAAGTTTTATTTTTTTACACTAACAATAAGCAAAAAATTATTGTCGAATTATACTGCTTGAGACATTCTTTTCTAAAGTACTCGATAAATTTTAATAATTCTTCAACAACCATTGCATTCCTACAATTTTATCGTTCAAGAATTTTATTACAAATTTGCACCTACGGTATTTTGTAATTAATGTTGAATTTGTTAGATTTTGTACAAAATGTTGTAATTTTTCCAGCTTTCCACTGTATTTGTTATGCAAATATATATGTTCTGATATAAATCTGTTTGTGCTATTGTCAACAGATCAATATGTATTTTAGTTTTATATGAATATAGATTTTGTTGACTTTCTAGAAAATACACACACAAAAAAAACTATGCCTACGGAAGGAGCTGAAGATGAAAATTGAAAATATATATATATGTATGAACAAATAGGTATAAATATGAATTTACATATAATTTATCATAAAAATGGAATAATAGATTTCCCACATTTTTTTTATTCTTTTATTTTTATATAAATTATCGTTACATTTAGAATAGGTGGATATTTTATCATGACTATAGAGTAATTTTGCACAAGCAGCACCCTTCGAGCAATTTATCTTGCTTGATTAGTTTTTCTTGGATTAATTGCTTCAATTGTTTTTCTCATTTTACCTTCTGTATATATTCGTCTTGTGGACCGAAATATTGCTCTTCAAAAAGGCACTTTTACTTACAAAAGCATTTTAAATTGTATCCAATTCGTTTTTGTCCAACTCCAAAAGTTTCAAATTTATTATTACAATTACAACAAATCAATGGAGCAACACTGATGTTTAATCAAGCTACTCAATATCTATTGATAATTAAAAATAAAACAACCGGCTAAAACAAACAAAAAAAAAAAACAATACAGGCCAAAACTTAATTAAGGGATGTCAAATGAAATGCGCAAAATTGGATTTTAATTGGTTTGAATTGTGTACCGCTTCTACTATTAGATGAAGAAGGCCATACCTATCAATGTTGAAAGCGCTAATTAGTATTCCAAAGAAACTCTAAAGCACTTAAGGGGTTTGTAAACAACATTCTACGTCAAGAGACACTCCGCCATGTCTTTGTATACAATAAGCAGATTTCTTAACTTCCATCCTAAACTCTATATATCTTTCTTCCTTACTATTATTTTAATTTATTTTTTTCGCTTCTTGTATACTTACAACACAAATACATACTTAATTCCATGCGAAAACAGGGCTCTTACATTTGGCATTCAACCAAGCAAGTAACTCCCTACCCGCGCGCTCCCTCGATAAAAAACCAATTAGTCTGCAATTATCGACCCTTGGCCCTGCCACCATTTATATAGCGCTTCGGTTCGTATTTCTTAAAATTCTCTCTCGTCAACTTCATTTACATTTATATCTAACGTTCGCGTTTTTTTTTTTCAGTATTTTTTTTCGGTTGTGTTGGCAGCGAATTTAGTTGATTTTGTGGTAGTATATTAAAAGAACCTTTTAGAAAATTATGCACTCCTAATGGTATCGAAATCGAATTATAATTTACCAGAATCTACTCTATATGTAGCTATATTTATAAATCAAATGAATAGATGTTCGGTTTTTAGTAGTTTTATTTGGGAAATAATTGGATTATACTTTTCGCAATAGGTACTTACAATAAGTGAATTCCATAATATTTCCAACATTCGAACAAAACAAAACTTTAAAGTTAATATTGTAGGTTTGCTTATTCAGTTTAATATATATATATATATAGGTATATATGAAATCACGCCACAATCAGATTTAATTCTAATAAACATACAACTGTATTGTGGTGACATTTTGTAAAGTTTAAGACATCGTACCAATCTGCTTTCTATAACACTCTAAAATATTCATACATTATTATAGAAGATGATGATGATGATGGAGAAGAAGAAACGAAAAGCGAGAAGGTTATACATGTGATTGTTTGTTCCATTTCTATCAAACTACAAATTCTCATATATTTTAACAAAATATATGGATTCAACTATCAAGTTTTGGATATGAATA